>JAVSBS010010165.1:14675-46047 GCA_033124195.1 Coracias cyanogaster | reverse complement strand
CAACCAGCCCCAACAGCAGCCACACCCAACAGGAAGCTCCTCCAACTGATCAGCTTCTGGTTAATATAATCCTGGCCATGCCCACCACCCCAACCATGACCACCTGGGTGAGGGCAGAGACACAGGCAGGTCAGGTTCTGCCTCTGGAACATGAAGCCAATAGAAAAACAAAACATCCTGCTAGGTTGTGACTAAAACATCCTGTGGTTGTGCCCACAACTCAGGCCCCAGCATTTCAACAGCCTTCACCATCACACTTATCACATTCACAAAAATCATGAGGATCCTAATATGTGGCATCTTATTTTTCTAGTCGTGAAGGGAAAATGATTGTATCAAATGGAGGAAAAATAATTTTAAAAATCCCCAATAACAATAATCATCATCAATATCTGTTAATAAACCTTTCTACTGGAATGCTTTATCTTCAAAGTTTTCATTCACCACAACTACCTTAACTCATTCTTTTTAAAAAAAAAATTTAGTAAGATTAGTCAAGATTAATCTCCTTTCTCAATGCTTGCCTTTCCCAAAGAGGAAAAATGAAAAGCCACAGTGAAAGGGAGATAGGGATTTTAGTATACTTAAATCAAGTAGCTAAACTTTTTTCAATAACAACAGCTGAATGATAAAAAATTTGTGGAGATTTATTATTATTACAGTTGCATCTATGTGTTCTATTGGTATAAAACCAACTATGGTAGTAACTCCATAAATACATTAACAGAGGTAACTCCCACCTCAAAGAGATCAAAGATTCATGTTGGTGGAGGAATAAAACAACACATGAGTAGAGCCTAATATTTTATCATATTACAATGACTGAACCAAATAAAAAACAATTATGTTAGTTCAGTGATTCTTGAGTGATATATCCTTATCCTAGCTGTGGAAGGGGGAGAAGATCACAAAAAACAATTTAAGCAGAAATATAGCTGCAATCTTATAAATATCTTTAGTATTCCAAAAAAACCCTAAGAAAACTATTTTTAAGTACTATACTGTATAACTATTATAACCTTACTGTTTAATTGTTAAGCTTTTTCTAAATTAAAACATATTATTTCAAATGAAGAGCTATCACTCACATATTTTAAAAGACTGCAATAAATATTCAAAACTAACTGAATATTGGAATCAAGATTTCCAAACCACTGCACAATGCTAAACAGCAATGTATAAAGGGAGAAATGTTTCACTCTAATTTTACCTGTTCCAAATAATGTAATGACAGGTTGATATATTTGGCTTCCGTCAATAAGTGACCTCCAACTCCAGTCTTTGCAACACGCTCTGATCCAGCAAGGTCTACTAAATGTAATTTGGAGCGTCGGATAGTGGCAGATCCAGGTTCCTTGCTGGAGATGTGAATAGTGAAAATGCAGTGAGATCGGGTGGAGGCTTGATTCATTGGTGTCTACAATGAAAAGAAAGGAAGAGTTTGCAATGTTAACTTGCCAAAGAAATTTGGCTTTTTCTAGCTCAATAACCTGGCAATTAAAATCACATATCCAATTTTTTAGCTATTGCACCTGTAATAAATATGAAAGGAGAACCCAAAAGAATTTACCTGGCACTCACATTCTGGCCAAATACTTGGATAATTTTCATCTGGACAAACTGTACTGCAAGTGACCAAGCATGTGAGTCCATCAGCAACACAGCTGGCCTTACCATGCTGAGGAATACTGAGAAATACTAGACAAGTGCACCTTGATCAGAGGGAAAGTTACTAATTCCTAATCTCCAAGAGTTTATCAGTTTCCCCATCAGTAAGCACATTTTAAATTCTTTTGGCTAGCTAGCTACCAGTGTAACTAAGACTAAGAATTTCTATAAAGCTTTAGACTTCCACATTTTCATTACTTTTATGAAAAAATGTAACTTGGCAAAATCAGTACCAGAATTTTATGTGTCATGAAAGAGTTCTCTTAAAAGATTTGGCTTTAAATATATTTATTCGGAATAGCTACTGCCATACTTCCTTAACTAGACACAGAAAATCTTGGTCAATTTTTAGAGATGCTCAGCTTTAGTATGACCTTAGTAGTGTTCCAAATGTATTTCAAATGCAGAACAGAAAATTTTAAACAGCTCTCAGATATTTAATTTTGAATTTCAAATGACCACATGCCATCACACATGCACCTTTCTTTTCTTGAACATACAAAAAAAATCTTGAAGCTTCTAAAGTTTCTTTTGTTTATTTATATCAAGCTGTTGTTAGAAACTTAAAACTAAAAGAATTCCTTACAATCCTCATTTTATAAATAACTAAGGCTTTAGAAAATTTATGTAGATTATCATTTTACCATACAAATAGTATTTTTATTTATGAACTATAACAAGTATGACTAAACTGTTACCAGGGCATAAATACTTGACTTGCAGAAAAATAGGGTGGTGAAATAAATATTGAGTTAGCAACTAAATATATACTTATTTATAGTTGTTTAAAAAATGATTTTTAAAATCCTCATTAAATTGTATACATTAATCTCTTGTTTATACTTTATTTCTCTGTTATTCTAGAGTAATTCTTTAAACAGGCATGCCCTGTAATTCAGACTAGATATACCTACATGGTGCTTATTTTGCCGTAGTCTGCTTTGCTATGAAACATTCTAGATGTTAAAATAGCCTGCCCTTTGCAGGTGTTGAAGGTGTTGTCTTATTAATCCAGAAAGGACAGCTCTTAACAGAAAGACTTGCAAGCTAAATATTCCTTTACCAGGAATAATACAAACAGCTATTATACCTCTTGGTTGAATTGTCTCTGCTTCAATTTCCCAGTGTTTTTTTCCAGCCTTAATAGTGCCAGCACAACTGAAGTGTTTTTGGGAACTGATCCAGCTCAAAGGAAAAAAACGTCTGCAAACCATAGATATTTAACCTGGATCAGCTTCCCAATTCAGTCACAGCACAGCTGTAGAAAGCGGCTGTGCTCGAATAATTGAAAATGGCAGCATACAGCGTGTGAACAAATAGGTGGTGTACAGGAATAGCATACATTCATAGTTATTGGTGAACAATGAATGAATGAAATTACAGCCTTAGCACCATTTTATTTTGGGCTGCTTTAACTAACAAAGCCAAGCTCAGAAGGAGAGGGAGAACCGTTTTGAAAATTAGTTTATACAGATGAGGAATTTTGGAATAATATAGGCAAGCCACTGGCTCGGTTTAACAGCCTGGTTTCTGAGGACCATTTCACAATCCTGTGAAGTGAGCATCAGAATGTAGTCACATGCTATGCTGTCCTCAGAGGGGAAGCTGAACAAATGAAGGGGCTGTGAGTTGTAGCATGAGAATGAAAATAAGCAGGCTCAAGGAAAGGTGTCAAACAAGAAAATACTCCCAAACATATTTAAAATGTAGTTATACTAAGAAAAAGTTACATGCTGTGAAAACGTACTTGTGATTCCATGAATAATCAGAGCCAGCTTCACTTATTTTACTAGGAAAGCAATAATTTTACTACTTGCACCTCTGTGAAGCAGGACTGAATATTTTATTTTCCAGCTCAAAATCCACAACAGAATTAAAATTTAAGGACATTATCCTCAACAGAATTGATATTCGAGGACATTTTGCACTACAGTAATGGCATTGGTGACATTATACAGCGGACAAGTCCAAGTCAGATTGAATATCAGTACAGGTCTAACTATGGAAGCACAAAGTAAAAGTTCCGATGAAAGAAGCAGGAGAAATCATCATACTTCAGAACAAGCATTCTTAATAAAACTTAAGTTTCACTAGGTAGCAAAAGCTCTCGTAGTTAAAAATGTGCTTTTAATCACACTCATTTAAGCCCAATAGAGGGGCGGAAAAAAATAAAAGCATAAAAGAAAATTTCAGGACTCTGAGTTCCAAAAGTTCAGGGCAATATCTGGCTTATTAGGTCTTTTTTGTCTATAGCAAAGTACTAGCCACAACTTGATAGAAATTTCCAAGCAGATTCTCCTGGACTGGTCATTAGAAATTCCATTACTTTTCTCTCCACAACTTTTTTCATACAACATGAGTGAAGCTGATTTGGAAGTCATTGGATAGAATCCCAAACTGCTATTTTTATAAAGTCCTTCTTCAGAGTAGGACTATGTTTTGATCAATAAACCAATACTTCTTTTTAGAAAATACTCTATCTCCACTTTGCAGTTCACATTTATACAAAGCTTTATTACAACTCTTGCAGGAAGCATAAAGCAATAAAAAATTAAACTATTACAAGAGATGTGATCGTGAAATGTTAACTGCAGTCATGATCCTGCACACTTTGCTACTATTACCACACAAGCAGATGCAAAGCACACAGCAACAGAAATGACAACTTGTTGGCATCTTCTGTCCAAAACTAAGCCTTTTTGTTGTGTGTTGGGTTGTGTTTCTTTGCTATTATACATATGCAACTTCTGAGTATCACCATTCAGCTGTTCAGAAAGTTTGAAAACTGAAAATAAAATTTTCTGGACAGTGTCTCAGAGCCTACTAAAAGGTTCCTTTAGTGGCTTTCAGAATTCATTTTGGCTTTGTTAGCAGTATTCAAACCATATGTATATGAAATCATCCTCACACTAATTTGATGTGATGAAGGAAAAAAAAAGAAAAAGAGGAGTGGCCTGGCTCTCAGCAGATGGTTGCTATTGTGAAAGTTATATATAGAACGACTGATGAGCTGCAGTTACTTACAAAGAAATAATTTTTTCCAGGGATTTTGTGACATCATAAACCACATAAGCAGACTTCACATGCTTTGTAATATCACATGAATACTACAAAGGAATTAATGCCAGGTCATCTACTGCTGCCCATTTGTGGCATGGTAAAAGAGGAATTCAATAACATTTCTTTCAAGATCACTATTTGGTAAAGCATCAGTGTTTTGTTTGATCTTGGAAAATATGTACAAGGGAGATTTCAAGCCAAACAACCCAGTCTCCTTTTTCTCCAGGACCAAGATATATCCATATTGTCTGAAAATAAATAAACTGTATAGAAACTTTGTGACTATCTTTTTTTATAATATTTGCAAGAAGGTAGTTTCTAGTTATAATGAGAACCTGCAGCACAGCCACATTGCAAGAAGCATCTGAGGAAGGAATACAAGGTCATGAAAGGTCCAGAAGCCTGCTGGACCCTAAGTTATTCATCTTAATCTAATTGTTATCTATCTTAACTAAACCAAACACTGCAAGGGGTTTCTCCTTATACAAGAATTTATGTATTTCCCAAATCTTTTATTTGATACAGCTGCTGTTATAAATGTTTTCCCTAAGAATAGCCAGAAATAGGATGCTGCTGGTCTCAACAGAGTTCTTAATAATTGGGGACCTAAGAAGGAGAAAGTTCTTCAAATAGGAGAAAAACATATGAAAAGCTGTTTGAAAATCACCATTAGACTAACAGAAGCTGATACTATATGGAAGAATAATGTCTTGATTACGGCTGCCAAATACACTCAGACAGATAAAATACAGAAGAGAGTTCAGGACAGCTGGGACAAAAAGATTTCACAGGTGATAAATGCAGTCATTCAGCCCACATTGCAAACCATCCGCTTGGCAGTTTATATAGTTCCAGTGGAATCTTTTATTCTTTGAATCCAAATATTTAGACATCAGAAGAACATGATTTTCCTGTATGACTTAATTAGTGACTAGCCAAAGCATAAATGAATAAAGGCTGATTCTGAATGCTTTCATTTCTTTTGAGTGTCTCAGTGAAAAGGCACAAAATCTTGTTTTCAGGAGAGTTTCTTTTGATTCTTAGGCTGTGGTTTGGTTTTTTTTTTTTGCCTTTGAACTTTTTGAAGAAAGGCAAGAGAAAAGAGAAAGGAACTGATAGCATCCAAGGCTGACAACAAATTGATTTTCTACAATTTCAGGCCACAGTCAGATGCATACCTCTAAGAAAAGAGCCATCGTGTCCTACAGGAATGATAATCAAGCAATGTAACAGTTTGTGTCTCCAGTTGAAACTAATCTTTAGAATATTCTGATGTTTCCACAGTGTTGGTTTCTTTTCTGACTAATATGGTATAAGTGAAGGGGCTCTTCAGGTGTACTTAGGTACACTTGACACGCCTGAAATTGCAAATTTTTTTGCTATGAAAACGCAAGGATCAGAATAGGTGCAATTCAACACTTCCCTGACTTCTAAAAGCAATACTTCACCTTTCCATATTTACTACAAGTGCAGTTTCACATCTAGTGGTAACTGAGGTAACTTTTAAAGTAATTAATATACCCTGGTGAGGATATTACTATACTTTACATTCACAGTGCCTTTTATTCATATAAATCCCAAAGCACTTTAAGGACTATTCAAAGTAGTACAAATGACCAGTGATTGTTTTACCACATATGCAAATGAAAGAATTTGTGCTGAAATAATGATGCCATTTAGTGCAGATGGTACTATAGAACAGGTTTGTCAGAATGCAAATAAATTAACAGTTGACACCAGTGGGGAACCTAGGAAAGCACAAAGTTGTAATTCATTCTGGAATGCAGCTCTAACATGAATAACATGGCTTCTTGGCAAAAGTGTCATTTAATCTCATATGTGCACACATTCAAATCCTATTTTTTATATTTCATCCAAGAAAAAAAACAACATTCAAACACTACCAGTGGCTTTCTAAATATATTCATGAGAATGCTAATTGACAATAAAAATAAATACCAATGGAATGAGTCCAATTCAAAAGTCACAAGTCAGGCCCTACAACTATCCTTAAATGTTTAAAAGTTTCATTCTTACTTGAAATAAACATACTTAAACACTGCCAAAGGCTTACTGGTTGCCCCATGTGCACTTCAAATATTTAAATGATGGAACAAATCTTGTGTAGTATGCACTGTCTTCCAAATTTAAACAATGGAGCATTATATATATAAAACCATGCACTAGAACATTTTTTTCCTCGTTAAAATTAAGCAATCTTTCATTAGAGGAAAAACAAATGCAAACTGTACACAACTGCGGTGTTCAGATCTATCAATCTCACATAAAGATTTTAACACTTTGAAATGGATGCATGCCCTTGGGAGGCTACTGGGTCTACTTTACTCTTCTATTTCAAGAGAAATATTAAAAATATTTACTTAGATTACTAAGATTTCTCTAAATCACAGGGTTTCAGGCATATTATTTCAAAGGACAGTGATCACAAGATATTTCCATCACAAGAATTTAGAGGACACTACTTCAACTGAAAACATTTTTATGTATCTATCAAAATAAAATTATTTGTGAACACTATCTAAATGGCCAAACTTATTTCAGTACATGAGCTTTTCTGGACGTTGCTGATACTACTTGTGTCATGTGCAAATTAGATTTTTTGAATCCTGTGTTCACATGTATTTGACATATCTACATCACAAAGTTGGGTTATAAAATTAAAATATAAAATATAATTTCAGATTATTTCTTTTTATAACCCACCGCCAAGATTCTTATGCATTCAAATGTAACAAGAAACTGCGTTTTACGGGAAAAACAAACAAAAATACAGCCCTTGCAGTTGGAAGAGCTGCCAACAAAAGAATCAGGTTTTTGGGTTTGTTCTCTGCCTATTTCTCCCTGGCAAAACATGACAGAAAAAAACCTTCCTATTTGGATTTTTACATTAGGCAGTTTTTATGCATAGATGTCTTCCATCTAACCATTTCCAAAACTTGTAGCACATGTCAAAACCAGAGCAAAATATTGGTCCTAAACTGCCCTATAAACCAATCCTGCACAAATTACATTAGCTTTCTTTTTTTTTTTTCCTTCTCATGAGCTATATACTTGTGTGGGAAAGAAGCATTCATTTATAAACATCCCCTTAGGTTCTGACATTTAATGAATGAATGAAGGTAGCCTACAGAATACTTTTAATATTAATCACTTTCACTTTAGCGCAGTCAATGGTGAAGGCAAAGTACAGTCCTCAAATACAAGTTAGACTCCACTAGCAGAAGCATTGCAGAAATTAAATTGTTGTTCTGATTTTCAAAATGGTCCTGAAACTCTTCAAAGAATGCTTATGTCAGGGGTAAAGCATTACACTGCAATTTTAGAGGCCACAGATTTCATATGTGATCCATACAGTCATCTTAGTTTTTCCATAGCCAAACTTCTCATCATTAAAAAGGATGAATCAATTTCTTCTACTCTCTTTTCCATTTAGGTTTATTCATCTTACATCTTAGTCTTTACAGTTCACTTAAATAGGGTCCTAGTCTTTTTTGAGGTCAGGAAGTGTTACTGTGACTCAATTAAGGTTTAAAAATATGGATCTCTGGAGCAGAAGTTATGGCTGATGTCATAAATCCTCCTCTACATGAATCACCCATTTCCGCAAACACTATTTTCTCCTTCTGATAAGTTCTGATATAAAGAACCACAGTCACCTAAAGCCAAAAATGCCAAATAATAACAGGTGTTAAATTTTGAAAGCCTGTGAGGAAGCAGAACTCAGTACACTGAACTGTACTGCAACATACCTGCTGCAATTGCAGAGGAACAATGTATGACATAACTACAAAAGTAAAACTTCTACAATGAAATCCAGCTCATTTTAAGCTTTTAGAATCATATCAGCATTCAGGCTAAGCAAACCAAATATTGCTGCGATGGGTGGTATTTATGCCAAGCAAGTATTCTCTACATTTTTTTCTTTTAAGTAAAAAAATCTTCATTAAAGATCAATGAAACGATAACTTTGAGCTACATAACAAAAAACTCTTGCTGTGGTAAAAGCAGCACAAGTAACAATGGCATAGCATTTGTTAACCCAAGCTGCTCAAATTAGTGAATTCTCTACTACTGGATTCCCACACATTGTCATGTCTATTCTTCTGCTTTCTAGCAAGTACTAGCCTGCCCCCAATAAAACTAAAAAGTTGTGATTTAAAAAAATAAGCTAAAGGACATTTTTCTTCACACAAAGCAGTTAAGTCATGGAACTTTGTTTGACATAGATTTCATGATAAAAATCTGCAGAGGTTAAAGACAGCATCTGGGCAAATTCACATAAAGAAAATAAAGCAAAGATTGTAAGTCATAAACAGTCTTGAAACACATACTAACGAAGATTAGAAGATTTTTTTTTTTAAGTAACATTATTTACTTGGTTTATCTTTTACTCTCCTCCACGTATTTGCTACTGGCCATTGTTCAAAACAGGAAACTGGGGCAGACATATCTTTGGTCAGACCTACTAAGACTATTCTTTTAGTTTTACTGAGCATAACTTCATCTTGACCTTTAATGACTTACCATCTTCACTAGTCCTGCTATTTGTTCATGACTTTCACTGTTCGGGACATATTTTCTCTTTAGTCAACATTTTCCAAATATGTAACACAGTTGCCCTTTACAATCGCTGATTTATGATGCTGTCAGGCAGCAGCGCACCACTCTTTACATAGTCTGTCTCATTTTCATACACAGCTCCTCTAAACTGATCAGAGATTTCCTGAAGATCTTTCTCCATGCAATGAACTTTTTCTATTTTCATTACCAGGTATCACGATAATTTTCTAGGTTTCTGAACTCAATGTCATCTTTCTGTCCCCTCTATTACACTTTTTCAAGTTTCTCTCCTCTAAATTGTATCAATTTTTTTCATTTCAATATCAAACGGTTCCTTGCCTCAATATTCATATTTACTAAAAGCCCTGAAGTACAGCTTGATTATCTCTTGCCTTAATGTCTTTCTGACTTTCAAGATGTCACTGCTGAAATAGTCTCCCTTGAGAAAGAGAACAAATCAGGATTTTTACTATTTACATTTTGTAATCAAATGCTTCTTCCTGCATGTTCAAGTGTATGCAGTCACCCAGCAGGAATAGAGAGCTACTTGTCTATTTCATATACTTTAAATGTCTGTCTTTCTCACCATTGATTTACTATATATCTTTTTGGTCAGAGGAAGAAGACCCACAAATTTCTGAAATAGAGTTAGGTGTATTGTAGTAAAGACACATTGATGGTACTCATATTATAAAATACGCTTTTAATACTTGCCTTCCAATTCTAAGTATGAAGATAAGGGGAAAAAACCCTACAGATTTTTGATATGGAAGTATTTCATTTGAATTTTCCAGAATCAGTAAAAACACCCTTGTCTTTGCATATTGGCAATTATTTATTTTTTATGTGCTTTGTACTACCATTTCTTTAGGGTTTTTTTTGTTTCATTTTTTGTTTTTGTTTTTAAACACGTAACACTACATGTTTATGCATTAAGAAGGAAAAAAAGCCGGGACTGTTAACTCCTACTGTAACTACTTCAAGGCAATTTAGTACTTCTGTTGCAAAATTTGACAATGCTTTGTAAGGCCTTGTTTTCTATTCTTTAAACGTGAATGTTGATACAGATCTAACCTTATTCTCAGGAGTTCAGAGAGAAAGGGGTTATATTCTGAAGCTCATGACTAAACAAGGGAACAATCTTTACCCCTTTGCCCATCTCCAGTCCCCATGACAGTCACTTTAATCCAATTCCAAATCATTTTACTGTGCCCAAACACTGATTTACTATGTATTGAAATCATATTACATATATAATTACAAACATTGCAATCCTATTTGCTTTAATCAGTCTGCCTCATAGCAAGTAATGTAGTGACCCTGCCATCAAATTGAACCTCGATTCTTTCCTACACCTTATCAAATTACTAAGAACTGTTAATAAATTATATTACTGCTTTCAACTGAATGAGGTGCATTCCACTCATCTTGCAGCTAACAGAACTCTATAGCAAGTGATTTAAGTGAAAACATTCATCTGCAACAATGGCGCATTCAAAAGTCAGTCTATGTTTTATAAGAATTTTTTTTTCTCATTTAATTGCAGTAAGTTATGACAACTACCAATCATATTCACTACAGAAGAACAGAAAGCTTTCTGCAAAGTGAAAGCTATCATCAGCAAAACGCTTATTTAATTTCACTGTGCAAATACACTGAGAAAGGTGGTATTGATATCCAAGAACTTCTAAAACATACATCTTATGCAGAGAAGTTTATGATCATTTTAACTTTGGTGGTGTTAAGCAAGATTTGTAGCAGCAATTCTCACCTCAGCAATCATTCTGTTGGTGTCTCCCAAGAAGAGTAGGTTTAAAGCTTCTTCTTCATTGGTTGCTTGCTGAAGAGACAAGTTTTTCAGATGAATGTTCTGATCAGGGTCTTCCATTATTGTTACTTTTCTACATGTGGAAAAAAAACCACAACAAAAAACCACCACCAGAATTGTTATAAGGCAATCTTTGTTCCATACTTTCATTTCAATTATGCCTAAAAGGTGACATCTAAAATGGAAACCAAATCATAATAAAAGAACTAAAAAATAACGAAGAGTAAATGATGCACATTGAAGGAAGTGCTTTTTTTTTTTTTTTTAATTCTATGTGATCTCCTTTTTGTTCCTCTGTTATAAACCTTCACATAGAAAAGGAATACCCTTCACTATTAGAGAAAGCTTTGAGTTTTGGGTTTTTTTAAATGAGACAGTAAAATCTCAGGAGCAAGAGATTAGATGAATCCTTACAAACAAATAATAAGTTGGGTTTGTTTGCCATTACCTCAGCAATTTAAACCCAAATGATACATAAAGTGTATCATAATCTTGACGAACACAGAGGCATGGAGTATTTCAGAATAAACACATCTGTATCCAACGTGTTTCTAAGAACTTTTCATGTGTTAAGATTGTTTTTTCATTCTTCTCAAATGGTAATAACTACAAATGTAAATGATCCCTTTCTTAAATCAAAAGCAAGTAAACAGAATGACCATATTTATTTCCACTGAGGTTAGAAAAGCTCTTAGCTGTACTTCTTTAAGCCTTAAAGTTCAGAAGAAGGAAGTTTAATGCAAGCAGCAAGGAGCTCCTTGTCAGTCCAGGAGCTACAAAATATTACTGAAACTCATTTTCACTCCTTAAAATAGACCTTCTCCATAAGATTTTTTTTCTTTTGATCAGGTTACTTAGAGTTAAACATTACTGGCTTCACTGAGTAGCCATTAGGGTCTCCTCAATTAGGATATTCTATAGTATCCATCAAGGAAGCAAAGTAGTTGCATCACTGGATTTGAAGAACTCCCACAGTGAAGACTTAAAATTGAAGTACACTAATTCTGAGGATGAACAACATGTCCTTCAGGGTGAATTACATGTTTTGAGACAACTTAGAACTTTTTTAAATAATGGAAGGGTTGTTTGTTTTTATAAACATTTTTCCCCTTTAAGTATAGATAATACTATATATATATAAATATATATATATACACACACACACATATATATATATGTACCAGTATGTGTGTACATATATATATTATTTTTTCATATTCTTCATGGTTAACCACAAGAGGGAGTATGGGGCTTGAATTTTTATCTCTTTATCGTTTTTGCATGTTAATTACTCCAAGCTGCTTCAAAAATCATTAGGTTGGGTTTTGTTCTTCTTTGCTTGACATTTTTTCCCCAAACCTGACAGAATCCTAATAGAGCAGCTAAGCCACATTCCACAGTATTAATCTTAAGTATTAGGGAAGCACTTCACCCTCTGATGGTCAAAACATCGGAACAGATATAGAGAAATAATTTGAACACATTACAATACGCTCACTATTTTCAAGAAAAAAAAAACATAAAAGCACACGCAATGCTTCTTTACTAGTCATAACAATTGTTTTTCTAAGTATGATTGCATCCTAATTAAAGCCTTATTTTTGTGCAGTAGAGTAAGACAGCACTAGTATAGTCACAAAACTTTGCTTCCCCCTGTCAGATCATAAACCCAAAAGCATGATTCTGTTCTTGCTTAACAATGTTTTGATAATGTCAAGTTGTATTCTGTCTGCAATTCCACCTATGCATGCATCATACACTAAAGCCCAGAGTGGTTCTTATTACAGTATGATGATGCTTTGACTAATTTTAATATTTTGAAATTGCACTGTAAGCATCACCTACCTCTTTTTATAATTTAGGAAAACAATATTGTTTTACTACACACATTTGGCATAGAACAAACTTTTGAGGATCTTTTCAGACTACATTTTGACCAACAGTTATAAATAATTTCCATACAATGAAAATATGAGTATATATTATATATATGAAGGTATATGCCTTCCATGACAATACATTAGCAGAATATAGTGATACTACTTCAGCATGAGGAGGAAAATATACAGCCAATAATAAACTCAGGAAAAGGATAAAACAGAAAGGCAGCAAGCACATATCTTGGAGCCTGCTCAGAACACAATAAGCTAAGAATGATCTAATGGGTAAGTGCAGCTAATCTTTGTGTAAAGTTGCAAGGAGCTTTAGGTTTTAGGAAAGAATGACAAGATCATAATTTTATATATCATTCAGAGAAAAAAAAACAAAACCAACTTATCTTACAGAAGTATAGCTGCTTGAATACCACATCAGAGGACAAAGTCAACACTGAGTCAAGAGGCAAGGTTACAAAGTTATTCAGCCACCAGCACAGCTCTCAATACCACAGAGATCTGATTTTCCCTTCAAATATGGACCTAGAGCATAACCTTAGCTTGCAAGACACGACAGAACTACAAGCTGAGTAAGTATTGGTGCAGAGTGTTCTCCTGACATCATATTGTGATAGGAAAACCTTCCCACTGTCTCCAAGGAATTCTACATGAGAGAAGAAAAAACGGTTTGCTTGTTGTACACTTCACAGACACAGGAGCATACTAGCACATTTAGAAGTTAGTGATCCACATAGCATTTCACCTGAGCAGATTCAGTCTGTGCTGCCCTGAACACACAGCATGGCATTCAGGCCTCTGTCATGCCGCACAGATCTCTTGGCTGCAGAATAAATTCAGCCACATCATTTTAACAGAAGAGCCTGCAGGCAGCTCGCACCTGGTCAACACACCACCTGCGTGGCCTTGCCTTCATCAAAAAATGCCATAAGAAGTTCTTACGAGAACGTGTTTTAGAAATGGAGCTGTTTTCTTTTAAGAAAGTTATATAATTGCTCAAATGATTAAAAAGGAGAGCTTCTCTCCATGGACAGGATCAATGCCTCTCTGCACAGTACTCTGTGTGGAAATCCATTAAGGCTCTGTTCAATATTCTGCACAAATGCAAGGTGCCCAGAATCTGATGGGATGTAAGATTTATTTGCCATCTATAATCCTCTTCTCATTCTGTTTTAAAGAAGTTACCTTATTCCATTTGTCCTTTCTTACTGAGATCTGGAAAGAGCCAGGAATCTGCTCTCTCTCCTCCCTCACCCCACTGTGCAGAACAAGAAGTCAGAATGGAAATGATGCAATGGAAGGCTCATACACAAACACAACATATATGATCTGTTAGAATCTGCAGGCAACTGCAATAATCTCACTCACAAAATTTTTTTAAATATTAATTTGACATTCAAAAGTAAAGTTGCCTTGAACAGCAAAGCAATAATCTGAACTGAATTAATTGACTTATCCAATGGCTTTAGAGAAATTATCTTAGAAAAATTTCACTGATCTTTTCCTTCTGGTTTTCAGGAAACAAATCAACATAAAGTCTGGATCGGAATAAACAATATATAATATATGCTGAAGTTATTTTACACATTTAAAGTGTAATTTTTCTCAAACTGTACTGAACAAAATCTTTGAAGAAATTATTCAAAACAATTTTCAGCTGTCTCCTCATTAACAAACAGAAAAGCTTAAAGTTTACAAAGCTTTGTATTCTTCTTATCTTTACTAATCACACTTAAACCGAACATTCTTCATTTTGAAAGAATGTATTTCATATGAAAAAAGTGAGCTAATATTATTAGCCTTAGAAATTTTAAAACACTGGTAATTCTCAAAACACTGAAAATACAGTTCTTGAAGATCTATGGGCAGTGGCCAGTTTCTAGATTACACAGTTGGTACAGCCATTGGTACAGCTGATAAGAACACTGTCAAACCTGGACATAGGCAACAGGTTTATTTGCATTAAAAGAAAGGAAAAAAAATCAGACTGAATAAAATACATTTCCTATAGGTTGAAAGTTCTTCTTTTCGCCTTGTCTCTTTCTTTTTTTAAGCAGCACAGGAATTATTATACTACTTGGTTTAGTTTTGTGTGTCAGTAGTTTAGTAACTCCTAAAAGCCCTTGGAGGACAGTGGAGAAACAGAAGAGTATAAACTCTTTTGAGGTAATTAAGCAATAATATTCAGTTACAGATCTTTAAATTATTTTATACTGACCCCATGGAACATAATAGTTCTGCAGGTTGGCTCTTAGTGTCTTCATTTTAATGGAATTGAGTTCACTTAATCTATAACTCAAACTTCATCTTTTTGGAGCGTAAACTGGGAATGCATTCTCAGAGAACTCAATATGAATTAGCTGGGGTTTTTTAGTTTGGTTTGGTTTTCTTGTTAAAGCATCAGCCAACAACACACTAAATCTTTAAAGAATCTTCACACAAAAACGTGGACTCACGTACACTGACTGGCTTTGGATTACAGTTTTCCCTGGCCACATTGCTCCTGATTAATGGTTGTTTGAGTTCCCTGTGAAGTAGTTCCTCAACTACTGCTGTTTAAAGACTGACATTTTAAGATAAAATTCCACTACTTTTAGTTTGTCTTCACAGAATCACAACATGGTAGGGGTTGGAAGGGAGCTCTGGATATCATCTAGTCCAAACCCCCTTTTAAAGCAGGTTCACCCAGAGCAGGTTGCGCAGGAACGTGTCCAGGTGGATTTTCAAAGTTTCCAGAGAAGGAGACTCCACAGCCTCTCTAGGCAGCCTGTTCAGTGCTCTGTCACATGCAAGTGTCACCTGCCATAGGTTGGATAGGAGAAGCATTAACTTCTTTATTGTCCTGAAAATCTGTCTAATGGTTCCATAACCTCGGTCTTTCTTTCTGTAATATTGTTCAGTGCCAAGAAAATTCTTACAAAATAACACAAACCAGTTAGGAGAGTTTTCACTTAGGTTATAGCTAAAGTGAAATTCGTTTGACGCAGAACCATGGAGTCATATGAATAACAAATACACTGTACAACAGATAACCTACTAAAGGAGGAAGCCTCTTGCACAACTGCAGAGCAAATGAAGGGCTTCAGAAAAAATTTCCTTATTTGAACAGTCCTGCAAATCTTTTATGAAAACAAGAGATGGCAGTAAGAATTCAAATAGTCTTCTACCAGCTATATTTTATAGCAATGATTTTTATACTTTTTACATGTTTGAAAACAACCATAATTTCCTTGTATAAACACAGAACTCTCTACAGCTACAACCAGACTTGGACTGTCAATATTAAATTCAATTTTTTGCATTCTAACAAGTAAGATTCTTCAAATGCACTTCCATCTGCATATGCTGTGTTTCAGCCACAGTGTCACATAATTAAAATAGTCAGCTTTGCATAAGCAAAACAAGTTACAATTGTAATTTAGGCATATCGTATATGAAGCATGATGGTATATAAAATGATATCTTCTGTGGGCTACATGTAATATCATTACAACTAAAATTACAAAAACTGCGGGTTTTCTCTGTGAAAATAAAAGTTCAATGGAATTTCAAAACCAAACTTAGTGATGTATAAATATTTGTACCTATTAGAAATATATTTATATACACATCATTATGTATATGTATACATATCTGTACATATGCATACATAATTATGCAATTCTATGTAAGAATCTATATGCATTTACATATAGACAGAAATATAGAAATATAGACATATGAATTACATTCACACAGTTGTCGAGAATTTATTTCCAGAAAAGTAGTGATTTTTTGTGAAAACCTCTTCCCTTCTCATCTGGCAGACTCTAATGAAATGATTAAGCAGTATTAAGATGACAACTTAATAGTCTACTGAATATACAAAAGATGGTTACACATAAAACCTTGAATGCAAGAGCTGAGATTCCAAATCTAATCATGTAATGATTAAATGCGATGGTCAATTTTTAAAATTTTTATTGTACACTTTCCCTTAAACACCAAATACAATTTTAATATCTCATTTTTCCAGTACTACCAACAAGTCTGTTGTGCGCTTTTCATAACTTCTATTACCTGGATGCTCTGAGCTTATTCCTTCCATTGAACAGATAATGTAAAGTCATTAACAGAGATTGCTTGGCAGAAGTACATATCTTTGATTCAAACTGAATCCCCTTCTTCTGTGGGAATACGGTTACCAGTACCGTTCCAAAACAATTTGCGTACTTTACGAAGCTAACTAATCTCCTGCTTACTCTTCTAAAATGACACATTTCTTAAACACTCTTCTTCTCCATCTTACATGCATGGGAGAATATCATCTCAGACTGCTCTATTTACCCAGACATAAAAAAATGGCTGCATTTGGCTTTGTATGGTGCTTAAAACCTTGATGATTAACTGGAATTCAGTAGAAAATTACACACAATATGACCTTTTTAAAGTACCAAAAAAGTTATTTTTAATATTCTCATTAAATACGTACCTTCAAACAAACTTGAGGAAGTTAGAGTAGTCTATATTTTGCTTACTACCACTAAAATAATAAAAGGTCTTACGTACATAAAATTATAAGAAAAATGAAATATATATTAGATAATAAGCACCTGATATATCTTCAAAGGTGTGATTACTGTTTACTTGTGTAAATACTACTTAGTCATTTACAGTACTTAAACAAGTAACTAAAATATAGTTAATCATGCAACTACTCTTTCCTTGCAACAACCCTTTCCTTCAATTTGTATTCCCTTCTTAGCTGAGAATGACACTATATATTTTAAAATTTTGAATCCCTAAATTATTATTTTAAATAAACAGAAAAAAATTATTAAATACTTTTATACAGCACAAAGTATGAGTAAGGAAGGTATGGTTTTAGTAGACAGTACATATTTTTTGACAAATCATGTACTCAAAACAAAAATGATCATGTCCAGTAAAATCATGAAGCACTTAAGATTACTCTGCAGAGTACAGTATTTTGAGATTCCAAAATTCATGATTATTTGTAAACATTCAGAACCTATTTTTAAGAAGTGACATGTTTTCCATGGCATATGACTCCCAAATAATTTGCAATTAAATTAATCAAATTAAATTTAGTTCAATTGAATAAATACAATTTAACAAAATAAGTGGAATGAGTTCAAATAAAATATTGCAAATAATTTTATAAATGAAATTAATTTAATAAAGTTAACTAAATAGCATTAACTTTAATAAGCTGAATAAGTGTAATACTGTTTTGTTTTGTTTTTTTACACACAACTGCAAAAAAAAGAAATCTGCACCTGTAAAAATAGGCACAAAAATTAAATTATTATCCAAATTAGTCTCTGATTTAAATTTCTCTCTGCATAGTGCAGGGAGCAGATAATAAATCAAATGAAATTCCTAAACTTCACCATGAAAGATATCAGTAAATGAACACAGTCCTTATAGCACCAATGTGTCATAAAGTGATAAACATTTAGTTCCATTTTAGAGATTTAGAAATGGAAGCAATGAGACCCACTTGCAGCTGAGTCTCATCCTTTGAGTTTGTCTGCTACCTTCCTTATCTCTAGACTAGCTTGTCTTCAGTCCTGTAAGATTTTGTAGATAAATATCCTAGATATCACATATTGTGTAGAAAACTAAAGCTGTATTTTAACACAACTTGGAAGATCTGTTTTTAAACAAATAAAATGAGTTTAATATATTAATAACATAATTAGCTTTTTTGAAATAAAATTCAATGGATCTTCTATTACCGCTCCATTAGCAGTTTTTGGTATGTTTCCTGCTCTTGTATCACCAGTGATTTAATTGCTATTCAGATGCTTCGGTCACCATCATGTTAAGTGAGAAAGTTTATGGTTCCTAGCATTATTTCAGGGCATTTGCAAATTCAGGCAGTCAAAAACTCACTTATTTTATACACATTTATTGTTGGCTGAGTCATTTTAAGAATAACGGACAAACTATTTTTTCAGAAGAAACTTCAAAACCAGTATTTGGATTTCCTATGAATTCTAAAATCTTTAACTTCACCAGGCTTATGTGTTTATGACCTATAAACCTTTATTTACTACCCTTCTCCAAGTATTAGCAGGTGCTAGTGTCTTAATGAAAACTATTGAAACAATCACTCATTCTGAAGTAAATAAATCGTCCTTTGGATTTCCTTATGGTCTTTTCTATCTGCTGCTTACCTTATTTCATAATTGCTCATTTTAGAAAAATAATTATCCCTGAAGGAAAAGGTCCAAGTAGACACAAGCAGTTTTATTCCTCACTGTTGCACGGAAATACTGCCTGTTACATATGTCTGTCACACACACGCATACCACAAAGAGGCAGGCTGTCACGAGAAAAAAGTAGACCTTCTCTTTTGTTTTCAGAGGCTGCAATAGATCTCTTCTGCATAATATCAATATAAGTTTTTAATACTTTCACCTTCAGTTACTCACATCTAGTTTCCCTAGCCTCTATACAGACAAAATACGAGAAAATTTAGAAGGTGTTGATAAAATTGAGAAAAAGTATTTTGAATTAATTAACACCAAGATCAGCAGCACAGTTTCAAAACAGTCCCCAAACAATGCAACAGGGCATATGAAAATGATTTCTGTTCTTTTTGATGACTCTCTGTAGTTTTATTACTTACGGCAAATCTTCCATTCTGGAGGCCTCGTGTCTTGGGTCCAGCAGATCATAACCACATTCATTGTATATTTCTAAGTAGGAAACATGAGTTGTATACACTTTACTGCTATCCTGGATAAGAAAAGAAAAAAAAAAGTAGAAAAAAGGAAGAGCTATAAGAACTCAGAGCTAGGACAAATTTAACACTACAGCTTTTATGTTGCTTCCTCACTCTGTCTCTTTTTCTTTCCCTGATTATGGTTTACATTTTCAATTTGTGATACTTTTATGTTATCTGTTACTGTATATATAAAGGCTCAAGGAGAAAAAGGAAAAAACAACAAAACCCCCCCAACTGCAACACACGCACACAAAGAAAAACCTCAAACAAAAATTTCCCCCAAACCCTACCATGCCCATTATTTTAGTCTGGAGGTTTTTTTGTTGTTTCCTTGTATCTAGAAAAGTCTGTATACATGTAGAATATGGCAGCCTGCTTACAGAACCACGCAACATGCCATTTTTCATTTCTACAACAGAAGGATATTATTATAAACCCTTATAGTATGGATAGAAACGTACTTAAAAAAAAGCAAGGAACAACCACCACAAAAATACATCAAATATTTACTTCATTTAGAAACATTAGTGACATCCTGCTTTGCACTTTCTTTATCATAACATTTAAGCACTGTAGATGATGTTGGCTGTTCTCTGTAATTTTTTTTTTTTTTTGTATATAACACATTGCCAAAATGTAACTTAACACAACTGGGTTTGCAGACAGAATTTTCTCCTGCCCCAAAGCCAAACCCTAACAACATAAACCTCAAAATAATGGGCTATGATTTCCAAAACAAAAGCAAATTAGTCACTTCTTTTCAGTAGATGAAGCCACTGTGAAAGCACACATACGACACTCACAGCAGCAGTTTAATCCAATCCACTACAATTGTTTTCCAAAATACTTTTTGAGATATGAACTTTCCATTTTCATTGAATAGTCATCTCCCCTTTTTTTATTTCAAGGAACACCATTTAAAAAGATACACTACAGATGGATGGAAAACATGTAGTAAGAAATTGTTCAAATAGAAAGCTGTGGAAATAATTTCTGATCAATAAATTGAAAGGAGATATTATCAAAAACAAAGGGCTTGATTTGCTTCTCATTCGGGGTAAAAAGTTGTTTCCTTGGTTTCAAATTGCACTGCCTCAGTGCAACTAAGAGCTTCAACATTCTTGTATTTTGTGCCCCTGAATTCCCTTTCTGCTATTCCATCCTACCAGGGTTAGTAGGCAGATAGCTATTCTCCATTGTATCAGCACTTACCAGAGCACAGTTGCAGATAAAAAGAAGTGAAACAAGGGAAATGTATGAAAAGAACAGCAAGTGGAAAGACAAAACACCAAGAGGACATGCTTTAAGATGCACCAAGAAAGAAAATGTACAAAACAAGCACGAAGATTTGGAAGCGGCAGACAGAAATATCCTTATAAGCACAACGAAGCAGAGCTTTTGATCCAAAACACAGTTTCAAAATGGAAGAAAACACTTTTATTTTTGTAGAAACTATGTTATGAGAAGGTTGCAAAAACCCTAGTTATTTTTCATGCTATTTTGGTTTTATTACATAATTAGCACTATAAAAGAATATCAGTGTGTTGACACTGTATGTTGCTGGCAATTTTAACATTTACTTTTTCACTTTCACAACAGAAGTCCTCCATGGGATTGTGTGAGCGTAGAAGAAGGTCTAAGGGAGCGTGATCAGGTGTTTGCTTTTCTTTTCTTCTTTCTGTTCCCATTGGAGCAAGCTTTTGTGCACCTGCAATAGGCTGTCTACATTTACCTGCCAAAGCCATACTTCAAAATAAGCAAGATAATTACTTGATATTGTTAATCTTTACTCAGACAGGGCATGTTCATGTGACTGAGACATACCCTTACGTGTAAAAATTGGTACCTTGTATTAGATGAATAACAGAGTATAAAAGTACAATGTAATGTTTTATGTTAATGCCAAATAATATTTAAATTTAATTAAATAGCGTTGTTAAATGTGAAGATTAATCTTAAATGAGTCATAGGTCTGGTGGAGCAAGAGAAGAGACAAAACGTATACCATACCAGACTCCTCTATTCCTCTTCTTCACTTTTGCCTCCTATAGTTATGAAAGCACCAGAATGACTGACTGTTCACTCATATCAGTATTACAGACACAAGAGAAAATTAAATTTCTCATAAGCATAATGAACAATCATCAGTGTGCTTACTCTGGTGCATCCTTTCACTCAGTCATTTCATTGCATACACATGTTAAATTCAAATAATTCTACAATATTTTGGTTATACCCTAACACACATACACATATCCCCCCACATCCTCCTTTAGAAAAAAGTTCTTATACCTGAAATGCCAATCACTACATCATCAGCTAGTTATTGATGTTTCTCACACTTCCCTTATATGAAGCAAAAAACCGGGTATGTTACTTAAGCTTTCTTTCCAACCTACAGGCTGCAGGTCAGTCAGAAGACTTATGATTTGGAAAGGCTACTAAACATTAACTTCTCTATTCAATGAGAAATTTTGTTGTGACATCTTCGAGTTTCTGAAGTGTTTCAGTTGACAATTATTGTCTACTTATTAGAAAATGTAAGGTAAGGAGATAATAAGGAATATTTCAGGTTTGGTGAGATTTTGAAAGTTGGGAATTCTTTGTAATTTGTATTTATTTTATATCATTACTCTTAGACATTGAGACATTACAGTGTACTGATAGTATTTTAAATGTCATTATTACCTTCTGTAAAACTGATGTCATGTTTTCTGTACATAAAATAAGCTGTCAAACTAAGTTTTAGATGTCTTTTTGGTGGGCACAGTAGATCCAAAAGAGCCATGCAATTAAATTGCAGTGAGTTTTCTCCTTCTCCCAAATTCTGTCAATTCTGCCAGGTGTGACGGGGGGTTTTTTGTTTGTTTTGGCTTTTTTTTTTTTTTATACAGGAATAAACTGATTCAAAGAAAAAAAGACTTCAAGTTCAGTGGGGTACAATGATCGGTAAATCAGCTTGATACATTTCTAAGTGCAATGATTACACTTATGATTTCTGCAAGGTATTTTTCCTTTTGTAATCCCAAAACTGTTTGAAGACTTGTATTGTTTGCCTCCCTACTTCTGCAGGGCACAGCTAGAGTTGTTGAAATGTACCAATCATTTTTACATTACTGGATTAACTTAAAAAGCAAGTTTCCAGGTCTTTGGTTTAGGTCAGTTACCACACTAGAGCGACGTGTTTCGACGTGTAAGCCATGTCAAATTCAATATTCAAATAGCAGTCGCATTGAGCTGTGAGTGGCAGAAAAATCCGTGCCATATTGAAAAACTGGACCAAAAAAATAATTTTAAAAAAACTGTAACAGAATTATAAGACTCAGAAATACTACAAGATGAGCAAAAAGGAAACAGAAAGAAATCATACTGGGCAGTATTTAGTATGACTTTAAAAATTGCTTTTCATCATAATTTGTATTTAGCATTATCATTTTAGAATACATTCTAGCTAATAAGTAACATTAGGTAAAATAGGCATTAAGTAAATAGCTCAATATTTAAAAATGCTTAAAAATAATTTTACTATAATAAAATTTGTATGTATTTATGGGTTGGTGGGTTGTTTCGAGCATTGGTCAAGCACAAAGAAATTAGGTAAGGTATGAAAAGAGAAACTAATGCTCCAACCTTTATACAACATTGTTGGTTTACATAGGAATCTGAACAATTTTTGTACAAGATGTGTGATGCAATACATGCAATACAAAACCAGAGCAGAAGTAATGTAAGTGTTAAGACAAGAAGAACCAATTATGTGATCTAATGTACATTGCACCAACTAAAAATAGCATGGTTTTTAAGACTACAAAAAAACCCTCTAATGATGTTGATTATTTTCAGTCTACTGCCACAGACTGGGTAACCAAAACTATTACCAATATACTCTTGCATAAGGTATCATGTCAAGTTAGATATTTTCTTCAGCATTAATTTTAGGGCTTCCTTTATAACTATTATAAAAACAGCCTCTTGCAATATAATTAAGTATTTGTAAGCCAGATATTAAAATTAAACAGAAAACAATGTCCCATACCTTCTGTAATTGATCAAAAATATAAGATAGAGTCCTGGGAATGATGCCTCGATCACTGTAACGTTCTGCTCCTCCTGTGATGGTAAAAGTTTTGCCGCTGCCTGTCTGACCATATGCAAAGATAGTACCATTATATCCTGCCAAAACACTGCATAATAAAAAAAACGAAGATAATTAATATATAAGGCATAGCATACTTTCCACAATGAATTCTGTATATAACAAAATTTAATTAACAGTAATTCTCAATTACATAGCAGCTGTCTTCAGTAATACAAGAAGATTCATTGGAATTTAAATTATCTAGAACTGAAAGACTTGTTGATACCTTGACTTACCTCGTTATTCAATATCATAATTGGTTGAACATATTTATTAGTATTTACATTACCTTCGTATACTTTTTTTCTTTAGTTGACAATTGTTTTGCAGGAATGATATTTAGTCTTTTAAAAGACTGTCAATATCAGGAATTGTAACCATTGATACATTACAGCTAAAGAAACTAGAAATACTTCACATATGACTTCATTAATTGCAAAAAGAGAAGACTATATCATGGTTAGAAACTCATGTAAGGATATAGTTATATCAGGGGTCTTTTTTTATTCTGAAAACACTACTACAATAAACTATCAGACCACTCTTAGCTTGGATAAAGATATGCAGGAGAACCTGTGCTTATACTAGTAAAATCATCTATTATGAAAACACACAAAGCCACACTAGTAAAAAACAAACATTTCCGTTAGAACTGCATCTGTACAAGAAGCTTCTCTGGAACAGCTGCAGTAGCCATGCATAGTTCAAAATAACATTCAGACTCTATCACCTTTTTTACACCTCTTATTTCTACTTTCAGAAAGGCCTAGAAAAGTATAGTCAAAATATCTTTCTCTTGGTCCTGATTTTGTTCTAGAGGAGAAGGCCTTTAACGCAATGAACAAAAAAGCAGTCCCCTAAATTATGATGACCTGGATTCCACTACTGATAAATCAATGCAATCTGAATTTTTTTTACAGGGAAATATAGCATTTCTTTCTTATTAATATATGGAAAAATTGTTTCCACTCTTTATTAATACAGAGTCATAATTTTCTCAAGTGAGACCCTTTTGATGGGTGGATGTCTGAAACAGAAATATAACATTTAATATCAAGGGCAAAATGAAAAGTAAAATTTAAGGTATCCAATGTTTAACATTTCTATCAATACTCACAGCTGAATATCATGCATTTCCCTTGTACTGCTCTGTCCCAAAAGACAAAAATACTAAAAAGCTATTTCCACATTTCTAATTCAATTTCTTGTTAATTATTTTGAACTGTCCTGAACGTGTAAAACTTTAATTGCTCTGAGATTTTACGCTTCACACTGACCAGCTATAATCAATGAGGCAAAAATGATAGGACATAATGATTTTGAATTTTCACTTGTCTGTAAAAGCAAACAAAAACTGAAAAAAAATTAGAATAACAAATTAAATAGTGATGAAATCAGTTACTGACTGTAATATTCAGATGGCAGATAAAACCAGAACTCACAAGAGTCTATACTTGACAGGATATATGATAAAGAAATCAGATTAGACTGTCAATTTTTTTTTCCTTTCAGCAGCTGTCAATTACAAAATGTTTCCTAGATTTATCCATCTCAAAATTGTTCTACCACAATTGCAGCATCTCCTGACAAAGTATATGAAGGAATTATTTGAAAAAAAATAATCAAGAAAAAAAATATTTTCTCGCTAAAGCATATCAGAAGCAGAACCTACTTTTAGATTTACTAATTTTGCAAAAGAAAAGCTAAAATAATTCTTCTGCATTTTGGTTTTTGAAAAACTGATAAATAAGCTATGATTTTAAAAAATAAAAAAGGGGCAAACAACTCTTGCATAAGATGAAAGGAACCATGCATAGATAGTTGCTGGTCTGGCGCCACCAGAGATGCAATGGTCCTCCAACTTATTAAAGTTTATTTAAAGGCCTGAGTAGTTGCCAAATTGCTTATTTTATTCCATTACAGTAGGATGTCAGAAACAAAACCAGAAATATGTTGAAAGGAACAACAGTGAACATCTGCTCCCAAAGACCAAAATGCTTAAAGAGAGAGTATATAGGGATTTTAGATTCCAGATGTTAAAAATCAAAACAACTATTGTTATAAAACACCTCATACATCTATTGTAGGAATTTCTAGTGACCACTGTCATAGAATCTGATTGCTGAAGACAGTAATGAGTTGCCAGAAGGTAGACGCTATCAAAAGAAGCTCAGAGATGTCGGACTCAAAACAAGAAAGGGGAAATGATTCTTCATTAAAAACATAGTTAAGCTGTGAAAGTCCTTGCAATGGGATGCTTTGGATGCTAAAAGTTCACATAGGCTTCAGTAGAGACTGAAATAATCCATGAAAAAAGATAAAGTAGAATTCTTTCAGGGCTACAAAACAGATAAATCAGAAAGTCCGTAAACTACAAACAACTAGAGTCTAACAGAATACTTGCCAGAAGCAGCTCTACATGCTTACAGCATTGGCTTTTTTTAACCCCTGAGCATTGACCGTTGGTCCCTGTGACATACTGGGCTAGATGGAACTTTGGTCTGACCCAATACAGTCTCTCTTCTGTGTTTACGTCTCTGCTGTTTGGCTCTTCTATATCTATTATTTTGGGTTGTTAAGTTTTCTTACTCCATCTCTTCTTTAAAGTTGTTAAAAGTATATATTTTCCATTACTGCGACATGGCTCCTGCAGAAAGGTGTGTTTTGCAATGTGTTTAAAAATGTCATAAAGGTGTGGCTGCAAACTATTAACTTGATGTCCCTGTACTTCACAAAAAGCTGTTATTAGGATCATCACACATGCAAACATAGGATAAAATCTTATATACCGTATGTTGTCAAAACACCCACAAATTCAGCAAGTTTTTTGTGCAATTTGAGTCATGTATTTCTTATATTTACTGCAGTGCATCAACACAGCCCTGAACAGTTATCTAGAAAGCATTGAAAGTTCAGAAAATGTGGACATATCAATGTCAATAATGTATTTTCACAGTCCATGTGATAATAGGCAATATTAATACTTGTGGTAAACGGACCCATTATTCTGAAATGTCTTTTAAAGTCAGCTAAAAAGAACTACAACTCCCATGAATCATCAGGGAGTCCTCCGGAAACAGGAAATCGGAAGCCGTGTTATCAGACACGGCAAGATATAAACACTCAAAAGAAAACAAAAACTCCCTCTTTCCGCTGCAACATTCGAGAGAGAAAGTTCACTGCTTCCAAGCCTCCCCTGCCTCCCCACCACGCCTCATATCCAGGAAGGGAGGAGGGGGGGGAAACAGCGAAGGGAAAAGCAGCCGAATGGAGCCTGCGGCAGAAGCCAGACACCCCTGTGCCACCTCTGGCCGCTTCTGGAACTGCACCAAGTCCAAACACCAAAAGGTTTGAAGCAGGGGGGAGGGGAGAATCTGAGAGGCTCTCGCCCTTAAAGAAACCTGATGCCCCGCCGCAGGAGAGCTCGCACGAAGCTGCTGCCTCCTGCCACTTAAAGAAACTACGGCAAACACTACTGTTGTGGGAGAGGCACCAAGACAAGTTGCTGCCTGCCCCGCGTCACTGATGCTGCTCCAAGGTGAGACCCCACGCCTAAAACCAAAACAAATTACAGCAAGAAGCTGTCGCTGGCGCCGCCCAAGCGAGGGGCACCACGCCAAAGAAACCTGCCACCCCAAGCTGGGAGTGTTGCATTGACGAAGCTGCACCATTCCAAACTAGCGCCATACTGAAGAAGCCGCATGCTGCTGCCGAGTCGTGAGCCGCGTGCCGCTGCTGAAAAAATTGTGGCAAAAAGCTGTCATTATCATCATCACCGTCAGAGAGACTCCGATCGTGCGGAAAAGCTGGCAGGTCGCTACCATCATCAGAACTGCCCGAGTCCACCGGCTGAGCGTCGTTGACCCAACCATTGCCCCACGTTGGAAGAGGGTAGAACCTGACATATACACACACGCACGCACCACACCACACCAGGTTGACTAAGGGGGAGTGAGTGGGTGCGAGTGGCGTTCTTTGATATCGTAATATCTCCATAGAGTAAATAAGGTTTTATGTGAATATATTTGGTAATAAACCTTTTAAATACTCATCGATCTCTGTGGTTGCCTACGAGCTTGTTGGGGTAGTATCTCGCGTTGCCCTCGATCCTCTTCCCTTTTGGAAGGTGGCACGGATGCTTGCACCCACACCGCGACACACGGTGTCCTAGATGATTATGTCAATGAGCTTCAGTTACTGCAAAGTCCTTACAGGAGGCAAATACTCTTTTACCACACCACTTTTCTGTCCCATAATTCCAGCTGCCTTTCTCACACTATTGCCTAGAGAGGATGGCGTGTGTTACCCTCTGCTGTTTTCCACCAAACTGATAAAATTGTCAAATTTTCAGTAAATGGTTGAGCTGAAAAAAACCCAAGAGGCTGTCTCCTTAAAGAAATATTATGTGCTTTTCCCCCCCACCCCCCGCTCCCAACATTTCATTTTCTCAGAATTACTGTTGTGGAGAAGAATGCAAAATATGCTGGTTTTAATCCAACTGTG
Source organism: Coracias cyanogaster (assembly GCA_033124195.1). NCBI lineage: Eukaryota > Metazoa > Chordata > Aves > Coraciiformes > Coraciidae > Coracias > Coracias cyanogaster. Next base: position 17,641 of record JAVSBS010010165.1, on the reverse strand, counting down.
ACTAAAATAAAACTTAGAGTCAAAAAGTTTTCTCTTTTTTTGTTTTATTTTGGGTTGTATCAAGGTTAAAGCCCAATTCCCCAAGCCAGAGGTTTCACTTTCATCTATAGGATACATAAAGATGGAACTCCTAGGAATTTGTTCATAACGCCCCCCGTGGTCTCTGTATTTAGCCCAGCAAAAGAACAGTGGGGCTTGACTCTTCATTGTAGTCAAGTCATATGCAGAAATGTCAGTGGGGCTTAAACTACCAGCAACCTACACAAATTTCTGGACAAGTCTACACTACTCATGAGAAAATCCAGTCTTAATCACTTAAATACTGAGTAGACATTGTCTATTGAGTAGACATTTTAAAACTGCCATGACACTGTTTAACTTAAGTGGGTAGAGTAAGCCTATGTTATCAAGGACAGTCTCCCTACTACAGACCTTTCTGTTGCATGATCCAGTCAACTGAACTAATTCTGAATTTGTACTTAATTCAAGTAATTCCCCTCCATCCTGTGTAATTTTAGGTTGCTTGAACAGCAATAAAGTTAAGTTTCCTAGGTATGCCCTTTCTCAAATTTACTGAGACTTTGTAAGAGAAAGCACCTTGCCTTCTAGAGATACTACCCTTGCTAAGGTCTGGGCAGCAACCTCATGGGGATGGAAGACCCATATGGAATTGTATTCTCTGATAACGAGCTTTTTATTTCCAAAGCTTGGTGCTACAAGACTGAAAGGCAGTCTGAGACAGTTTTCATAAAATGGAAAAAAGGAACTGCTGGAAGGACACTGCTTACAGGAAAAAAAAAAAAGGAGTATGTTTGAAGATATTTCAGACAAAGAAATATATATGTGGAAATACTGGCCTAATTTCAATTTATTACTTCAGCATTATATTTCTCCAGTGTACTGGAGAATATTAATTAGGACTATAAATGGTGAAAGTTGGTGGGTTGTTGCAGTACAGATCTAGTCCTCAACACAGTAAAATCTCTTTGAGAGTTAGCTACTGTATTATTACTTGTGAATGCTATTTTTCCTAACCATCCATTCTTCAGAAAAGCCAGCCAAGAATGATTATTCATTCACGCAGACAATAAAAAAAGCAGCAGTATAACTCTCTGGGTTTGTCCCTCTTCTGCAGAAGTCTCAAGGTAATAACCTGAACACTAGTGAAAGAAAGGCACCCTTGGTCATTCAAGACACTCAAGTTCAGCTAGATTTTGAAAGGAATAGAAGTAAACCAACAGAATTTGGTATTTCAGAAAGGACTAAGGTAAACATGTTAGAATAGTAAAGGTGAGTGGTTCTTCTTGCACACCTGAATTCCATAAAATCTAAGTGTCATTTTGTTCGTTTGTTAGTTTTTAAGAGAACTTCATTCCTTGACAAAGTTGCAGGTTGCTAGGCAAGGTCAATGTTTATCTCACACATATAAAGCAGACTATCGTAGTCTGTAATGATAACACCTAATAATTACACCTGATATCACAGGCATTGTTGCTCATCCTCCTTTCAATGTCTCATTTGTGTTACTTAAAATATGATCAAATTTCACTATTTCTTTCTCATTTTTCTCTGAGCACATTGCAGAAAAGTGAGAAAGAAAATACTTTTGTGAAAATCCTTACTAACTTTCCTTTCAGCAATTTTACTGTACTAATTTCAACCTTTGTCTTCTGTACCCACTGGTAAAGTCTGCATAAGAATTATAGTTATGGTTTTCTCAAGGATAGAATCACACATCAGAAGAGGGTGTTTCCATCCATTTTCTTTGATAGCTCATTTGCTTTAGTTAAAGAATTTATTATTATTACTATGTAGAAGAAATAACTTTTCCTCCTTATTTTGAAGGTAGTTTAACATTATGTTCACAAAGTGAATGTTAGCATGATCAATTACTTCCATTAATTTTCCCTGATATGTTCCATGAAAAAAAAGACAATACCTGAAACTGGGCATTCTCCCAGGAATTATCATATCCTGTAATTATTGCCTTTCACGATAGCTATGTATTCTTTTTCTTGATCACCTTTCAAAAAGACACAATGATTTCAGGCAATCCAGAAAAAATATTTTTTGGAAAAGTGAAGGTAATAATAAAAAGACAAGTAAATAACACATTTCAGTCTTAAACTACTATTTAAGACAGTCTCTGCATATAAAGAAGTAGGGAAGAATTAACATTGCAAAAATGGATCAGTCCATAAAGAGAACATCTGTAACAGAACATCTAACATCTAAACTATTATTTTCTCTGAAATCATCTGTGTTCAGGTAAATATTCAGGTAAATGTTCATAAACCTAGATTGAGTCAACAAGGAACTTAAGACTACAATGAAGTGAGATGTGAGATCACCAGAGGCTTCCCCCCATTGGCTGCTAAAATCAAAGAGAGATTGCTGACCTCTAAATCTAGAATAGGATTCAAGAAGTGCCTCAAAACAGCAAATTAAGCACATTCTACATCCCTTATTTTTTGTTTTATGTTTTGGATAAATGCATACAAATTTAGAAAAAGGTAGTTTATTCACAATATTGTCAGCATAATAAGCATTCTCTCCATTATTATAACATTCTTCCTGGAATTGGTCATGGCTCGGTGGGAAGAATCCCTCATTTTTTTTCAATGGGTTTTAATGATTTTTTAAAAATGTTATGGGATGTTTATAAAAGGTTAAGACACAGAAATCTGTTTTCCTTATCTGGAGCTGTATACAGTCTATGTTGTATTAATTGTCTACTTTCAAAAGAGAGCAGGAGTAAATTAACAGTTGGAGAATATGACCATTTGATGTTTGAAGTGACTGATTAAGCTCAGTTGGAAACATTGTGTGCTTGTATGTCCTGTGTGTATGAAATTAACTTTAAAAGAAAAAGGCCATCCTTCCTGTCCTGATCCGATATCGGAGACGGTTCTTAAACGATCCCCAGGGCGAGATTAAGACACAAACGAGGTCAGATGCCGTACAAC
>JAVSBS010010165.1:0-14575 GCA_033124195.1 Coracias cyanogaster | reverse complement strand
GTGGGTGGGCGTGGCGTCCTTTGATATCATAATATCTCCATAGAGTAAATAAGGTTTTATGTGAATATATTTGGTAATAAACCTGTTAAGTACTCATCGATCTCCGTGGTTGCCTACGAGCTTGCTGGGGTAGTATCTCGCTTTGCCCTCGATCCCCTTCCCTTTTGGGAGGCAGCACGGACGCTTGCGCCCAGACCACGACATCACTGCATTGCATAGATGCACTATGAAAGTGCTGGTTGATTCTACAGTTGAGTTCCACTTTAAACTCCAAGATGAAAGCCCATCTTTTTCTGATATGTGTGTATAATTATATATATAACTGCACTCTATCCATATTTACAGCACTCATTTCTTTTTGTTAAGAGTTTATTAAAACTAACAATCAAGCCAATCTAAGAAAAGTCTGCTTGAGGTACTAAGGAAACCTGTAAGGAAAGAGGACTACCAATAGTATCAGTGAAACTGCTGGCAAAGCCTTCTAAGAGTACAGGAAGACAGGATGGAGAATAAATTCCCTTTTTAAGTCTAAGAAGAAAACCACCTTTATAAAAGACAAGGACTAGGAGTTCAAGCCAGACTGAGAAGCAAGCTGAAGTCTATAATCTCACCTCCTGAAAAGAGTAGATGGGAAGACATATTGAAAAGAAAAAATCTCTACTGTGTCAGCTTGTTCTCAAAGAATTAAACTTAATGAGCTAAACAGAATTAAAACGTGTGTACACGTTTATGAAAGAATACATTTCAAAACTGAAGATGTGTAACCACCAGTCCAGATATAATATTCTGAACATTAGTCAAAGTCAGCTTTGAAGGTCTGCATATGATAAAAGTCTACATGGATTTAGTCATATAAAATCCATGCCTGATCTATTAATTCACACTTCTTTTAAGGATTTTCTCTTGGAATCAATGGGAACACAGGATGTTTTATCAATAAGGCTCGTGGAGAAACTATTACCAGAGCAAATACTTGCTAAAGATATACTTTGCTCCTTTCCCATGTCTAAGAGCTTCATGTAAAGAATAAATACAAAACTTTACCGATCTAATTTTAGTTCATTGTCCCAAGGAGTTTCACACTGAAATGAGAACAATATATGCAGGTGGACCAGTACCTAATCGATCAATAAATCAATTAAACCAATATCTACTTACTAAAAACTCAGGAAGTTTAAGATACGTACTTACTGTTTTCAACCTCAGATGCACAATCCCTTTATGAAAATAAAAACATAGAAAGCTTCATAACCCTTTAGCCACCCATAACTGCTATTTGAAAAGCAGCAAGAAACTACTCTGCAGATTCACCCTTGACAAAGTGAAAGGTCCCTCAGATGCTAAGGGTTAGTACAGTGAGCAGAAAATGCACACATACTCCCTTTCATCATTAAATGTAATTGCAACAGGTACCTAAAAATGTTGGCAAGACGAAGTTTGAGATTACAAGAGTGTATTTTCTAAACAGCATCCACCAAAAGGATACCGGAAGATTCTCATCTGCAAATTAAAGTTGTTTGCAGAACTAGTGGAGCTGATTCTCTACTAGGAAAGATGACAGAGAATCAGCAGCTCTTTTTTGCCTCTTCTGCAAAATCTATTTTGCAAGATGTCAGTTCACCCAGACAAAGTCTGCATCTTTGCTCTTTGGATTCTCTGAATAAAAATCCCAAACCTTTGTTCAATTTAGTATTTGAAAGTATGTAGGTTGACATAGTTATTGATGGTAGTTTTGTGAAGACTTTAAAATATGCACATGTGAAAATCATACACTAAAAGGATACTTTCAGTCATGCCCTCTTAGTGGTACAAGAATACCCAGAACTTTGCAATTTTTTTCTCTCCCAGGAAGCTGAGTTTTGGCATGATTAAGGAGATATTTTATTGAATGAATTGTCTCTTTACTACTTCAAACAAAACACATCAAAGACACATAATCCAAGGAGACGCTTTGCTGAAAAGATCTTTCATGAACTTATGCAGTGTTGTATAGCTCCCTGTTCAGAAGTTCATGGACTACTTCCAGACAGATTAGCTAAAATGTTGCTAGAGAAACCTGTCTGCAGTATATTTTAGCAAAGTTACTCCTGTTATGATTGTCAGAGTTCCTGGAACGCTGCCTTTTTTTTAATAATACCAAGCTCAGAACTATAAAGCCTAGTACACAGAAAAATAAGTTCTTAAAAGACTATGACTAAAACTTGCCCAAATTCATACATATGTTTCAATGTGTTAGGAAATTCAGAGAGTTCATTTTCCTTACACATTAAAACATGCAGCCAGGCATATATTTGAAACACTTCATGATAGCCTGAGCTTTTATAGAAAGAAGAGAAAGCACTATTCATCACAAGCCACATAAACCAGTCTTTACATAGTAAAATGTGTATCAATTTTACTTACAAAAATATTTATGGTTAGACTTAAACCAAACATGCAGAAAAAATAGATATAAAAAAGTCCGTTTCTAACAAATAATTTGTTGTTTCAGCTATGCTTCTACAGGTTTACAACCATGTATGCCATGTTCCTCTTTGGAAAATATGGATCAACTTAGATGTATAAAGGAAAAACCTAAGTTGTTGTGTGCATACGCAGTAAGTCTGACATGTTTTGTACCTGTGAACAACAAGGATCTATTGAATATGAACAAGTGTCATTGATCTGAATTTCTGCATGTAAAGACAAGTCTCAAAAATTTGAGACTCGATTTTTGAGGCCTCAAATTCTGTGAAGATAAGATTTCCAAAAAACAATGACATTTCTGGGAAAACACAGACATATATATTAGTTCTGCAAAGAATCATATTTCATCTCATTGAACGTACTGAGTTGTCTTCATATTTTATTAACATGTAGGAGATCTGTTTCACAACTGCTACAAAAGTCCCCAAAAGGCCAAACACTGCAAATTCAAATGGATCAGAAGAACAAATTGAACATTAATATTTTATATTTAATTAATGATACCACAGTTTCCCGTATTTTGTAGGATAATTAAAAACTGTATTTAAATTGTATATTTATTTTTGTATTTCAGTGAAAAAGTATCTGGCTAAACCATATGAAGACTCACATATCACAAAGTGGAATAAAATGAAAAAATTCATGTTTGCTGGATATGTTAATTTGAAACATGTACATCTACGTGACTACATTTAAATATGTTTGCTGTATGTAAAGGTGTGTTGGATGATAAATTTTAGACTTGTTCTTTTTCATCACTGTAAGTCAATTTAAAGCAAAACAGTGGTGAGGAAACATCATTATTACCTGCTAAGTATTCTAAATTCATCAACAAATATTTATATACTAAGCAGCTGTTTCTAAAGTTGATATCATTAAACAATCTAAAAATCATACAACAAAGATTTCTCTTGGCAGAAGTCAGAATAAGACAGAGAAAAAGAAAAGGAAAGAAAGAAAAAAAGGTAACACTCATAAGCCAACAGGAAGATGGTAACAACAGCTAACAGAAATTTTAATGAAATAATATTAATTGCACACAAACAATTCTTCATCGGTGAAAAAGTTTTAGTTTATTACAGTTCTAAACCTACTTTACCCTTTTATTCTGCAGTATAATTTCTAATTATATACCAATTCAATATTATTTTAATACTGAAAAAGGTTAGATCTGTTCTTACATTTTACTCAGATTGCAGGTTTTTCTCTTTCATAGCAATAATATTTTTAGTGCTTTTTAAGAAGCACAACAGCTTGTATTTGATATTACAAAGCTAATCATCAACTTTTTTTTTTTTAAAAAACACAAAGGACGTATTCAATATGTCCTCTCTATTGCATTTAATTGAAAGCACGTCTTTTCCAAGTGAGAGGTAGTTTGTGCGCACAACTGACTAAGGAGATTAATTTCATCACAGCACTATATAAACCTAACCATATATTATAACAGTGACCTAATTTAGCATGATGTGATGGGCTAACCCCCAAATTTTCAAGTTTTACCTCCAAGGTATGACCAGGAAATCTCCCACAATGACCATCTGAGACAGAAATTGCAATACTTTCCATAGTTTTCTAACCAGGCTATTAAAAGAACCAGCAGAGATTTATAAAACACACCGAGAAAAAGTTCTCCACGTGCAAAGTACCATTAGATAAGACAATGATCCAAAGCTTATTCAAGTCAATGTCCACTTTCCCAATAATCTGAGTTTTAGGTAGGATCCAAAGTGTAGGACAATTTGATGCAGAATTTTTGCTGGTGTAAAAGCTTAAACACACCGAAGTATTTAAACATACCTGCATGTATTGAAAGTACTTCTAAGACTTCATGAACTCCCAGCATACAACCTACAATTTTTTTTTTTCCAGGTGACTTGGAATACTCTCTAAATATTTTTCTTGTTTTGGAGAAGAGACATGATTAAAAGAACAGCAAGCTGAAAAAAATGTTTCTTAACTATTCCACTTTCAGCCAAATCTTAAAACTGCTTAATAACTCAAGTACTGTTATACAAAAGCTTATGACATGATCCTTGCTCCAGAAAATAAGTTCTGGATTTACAAAAAATGAATTATAACATGGTTTCTTTTCTTCCCTTTGGATTTTGAGAAACTGATTAAACAAAAAAATCAAAACCAATCATTGATTAAAATAGCAAGAGTTCAATATTTTTAAAGTTCCCTTATCAGAGATAAGACATTCATAAAAGAAAAAATCCTCAAGAGTCCAGAGAAAGAAATTGTTAATAAGCAATGGTCAATACATTTAAGGGCTTAGCCAATAACGGTGAGGAAGAATAAACAAGTGCTGCAACACTCTAGCTTCAGCTATGACAATCTAGAAGTATAAGAAAAAACCCAGATATTTAGAGAGAGGTAGCGTCTTTTATAAGACTCGCTAATACAATTGAGGGAAAACAAGACTAGGCTCTGGGCTTCAGTAAATTATTAGACCCTGCCTACTCCCTTAGAGTCTTGCTAAGCTAAAGCTGTCCACAACTTGGCATCAATTACCAAGCACAGGACAATGCTTTCTAGTACGGACTCGTACATGAATATAGTTAAAGGAGAGCAACGCCATGTGGGTTTTGTTCCCCTCAAATTTTCTTACTCAGTAATCAGTTAAATTGCACTTTCTAACTTATTCATAACTAGTAGTGATTTAAAAACATGCACAGTGAGAAATTAACTTTTAATTTAAAAATTCATTATAGATCCTTATTTAAATAAATGGCTGTTACGGAGTTATGTACTGGCATTTTCAGTCACTCAACTCATTTGCCTCATGCCTGAAAGATGCCTAATTCCTAAATATAGGGTGTGATACAGAAGTATAACTCATGGAAGCAATTCCACTTAAATTGATAGATATGTTTATAGCTGCTTAACATTCCTCAAGTGAGAAGTTGCTCAAGTGAGAGCTAGACCATTTATGGGTAGTTACTACAGTTTAAAATATCATTCAGTACTTTTTCCTTGAAATATCTGAGACAATATAAATGGTGGTATAAAGCTCAGTGACAGTAGACAGAGGCTGAAAGCAGACTGAGGTTTTTTTATTGTGGTTGGTGTTTCAGACTACATTTTGTTTTAATTTCCAGTGAAGATCATTTGTTCTATTTAAAGATTACGGACACAGAACTTTTCATTTGTTTCTGTGCTCATTGTTAACAAGACTTCAGGGAGGCTTGTGCCTAAGTACATTGAAGAGCTCTGCTTCCTGTGCTGCTACACCAGTTTTGCTGAATCGGAACAGTTACCATCAAAATCTGCAAAAAAATAAAATAAACTCTCCCCCTGGAGTTCTGTCTCCAGTTTTGGACTCCCCGGTAGAAGGGGGATGCTATAAAGCAACTGCAGTGAGCCTGACAAAGTTAGTTCGGGCTGGAGCACATCACACACCAGGGGAAGCCAAGGCAGCTGTTGTCCATCAACCTGGAGAAGAGAAAGCTATAGAGGTATCTAATTGCTACCTTCCATTATGCAATGGATCATCACAGAGATGGACTCAAACTCTTCCCAGAGGCTTATGATGGCAGGACAAGAGGCAGTGGTCACAAGTTTCAGGAGGGGAAATTCCAGTAGGTATAAGGAAAATGTTCTTCACAATGAGAGCAGTTAAGCCCTGGAACAGGTGCACAGATGGGTTTTAAGATCCCAGTCTTTAGACCTTTTCAAAGCTCTACTGGACAAGGACCTGAGTAACCTGATTTAACCTCGAAGCTAGGCCTGCTTTGCTCAAGAGGTTGGACCAGATGACCTACAGATATCCCTTCTGACCCAATGATACTAATTTGTTGGCAGTAGGCATAATTCGCATAGAATCATCGGCAGAAGGAAAATTAAGCAGTCCTAAATGTTTAAAAAAAAAAAAAAGGGCCTTATTAAGTAAGGACTATGTTCTGTGAGTATTCATATGTAGATAAGAGAAAATCCTGGGAACAAGAAACAAGTTTCAGCTTCAAAAATTAATTACTTTGATTGTTAGTTTCTTTCAGTTGCATACTATTATTTTAATTAGAGTTCTGAAATCTTCATTTTAAATGACCAGTACCATAAGGGCATGTGGTTGGAACAAACATACAATAGCTATTAAATTACCAGACTAATGAAAAAAGCAGAAAACACCAATATCTTTGATCTTGGGATGCTGTCAACCCTCTCCTCACCTCAGATCTTCAGACCTGAAATATTTTAACACTTTCCTTCTTTCTATCTCTGAAAATCTCAATTTATTTTATTAAAAAAAAAAAAAATCAACACAATCCTGGCAAAATCAGCCTCCAGACATTATATTTAAGATAAAAATAAGGAAGAACTTAATTTGCAGAATCCAGAAAACAAGTTTTCAGGGAGGATTTATCTTTACAGAGACTCAGTATTTAGGTATCTGCTACCACTTGGAGCTCAGAATTAAGTTTCTTTCAATTAAAATAAACTACCTCAGTATGCCATTTTTTCTTAAAGCCTTTGCCAGATTTATGGAACACATCTAGTTTGGTAATGCTTCGTCTTTCAAAAATAATACCAATTTCCAACTGGGCATGTAACTGTGTTTTCAAGAGCTTACTGCAACCACGTTTTCTTAGAAATTTCAAAAGGGCTTTCCTAAAAAAAAAAAGTAATACAATTTCTTATTTTAACTAAAATCTCTAAATATATTTAGAATTCCACTACAAGCACTGCAGAAGATAAGTGACACAACAATACTCTGTTTCAAGGCTATCAAGCTGCAACCTATAATAAGCAGCCTTCTTGGACAATTCCAAATTGTAAGTAAAAATAAACATAAGCAACCAACAGTCATTTGAGATGAAACATTAATGAAGCTTTTAACTTCTTATTGCCTCACTGTCAGGAACATCTGCCAGCATTACTGAACGAATTTCTCAATTTAGGGAAAATTTAAGCTGCATTTGTTTCAAGCTGACATCCAAAAAAATAAGTGTCCTTTTACTATATAGAGAGTCTAGAAGTCTTTTGTACCAAAATCACCTACATTAGCAAAAACACAGCTGTGATGCAAGGTTGTCTGCAGGTGGGTGAAGCCACTACTTCCAAGACTGTGTCACAAATATATCCAGGTCAGAACGGATAATTGCTCATACAGTTATTTTTACTATTTTTTCTGCAAGAATAAGCAGCAGAAACAAAAACAAAACAGAAAAGAGTAAAGTGGTTTGTGTATTACAGATGCTAATTCTTAGGATAAATATAGCACACAAGAAGAAACTAAAATCTGCAGCAATGGGAATATTATCCTGGTGGCTATCAGATCTTTCAAAAAAAAAAAACCACAGGTGTGACTGCCATTAGGTTTATAAACAGCTGAGCTGTTTCCTATTTGCATGAAGACAAAATATTTTCAATGTTATTCTTTACTAAATCAACATAAAACATTGGTCATACTAGAGCTGAAAACAAAACTAATCCATAGCATTAATAATTTTGACTTTATTTCTGATTGCTTTCATCATAACACTAATATTTGAGGCATTATAAAAGCAACCTTGTTCTGTTGGAAGTATCATGCAATGCTTAATTGTTAGCAAACTGTAAAGGAATGATGTTATTTATTTTCTCTATTTTTGATACAGTAATAGAGTTAATACTGCTTCTCAAAGATCAAGTTGGCTCTGAACAAAAAAAACCCCCATATATTTAGACGGAAAAGGAAAAGAGGAAAGTACAAACAAATAAAAGAAACCAAGTAAGAGATGACTCAACCATTAACAAAAAGTAATTAAAAAAAACAAACAAACAAGCAGATCACATGCTTACAACGGTTTGCAAAAGCTGGCACTTCTGACTGAAGAAGCAAATTAAACGAACTAATGTCTGGTGCCTCTGAAACCACAGACAAGATGACAATGTAACTGGGCTTAAAGAGAGAAAAGTAGTGGCCCAACATCAAAGAAAGCATGCTTGAAAGAAAAAAAAAAAAAAACACCACACAAAGAAAAGAAACTTGCATTCAATTTCCATCCATGCAAGATCAAACTAGAAAGATGTTAGAATTCTGAACGTTGCATTGCTGGTTTTAGTTTAAACAATGCCCAAGATTTTTTTTGTGAGGACTCAAGTCTGTAACTGAATTTTCTCATGACTAAGTATGCATGGCAAAGAGCCTCAAAACGTCACTGAACTATTTCATTGATACTTTCCTTCTACTTTCTTTTCCCTGGCAATGCGCGGACAAAAACTGTTCCCTTAGTAAAGTGACTCCGACAACAGAAATGAGTGCATTTTCAACGGTTTTTCCCTGCAAGAGAATGCTGACTTAGAAAGAAACAAATAATGAAGAACATTTTGCTATGAAAGACTGTGGTCTTTCAAGAAGGAGGGCAATTCTTACTGTCCCACAATGGAAAGGAAAATTGAGTCATTAACTACAGAGTGAAATAAATTTCACAGTTCAGGACACCATTAGCCAAGAAGCCACATGTGTACGGATCCATTTTGAAATATGTATTTTTGCCTAAGAAAAGGTAGAAATTGAGGAAGAGGATGAAAAACAGGAACATACTTCAGGTATTATCTACTCTACTAAAAACACAAGCAAAATTATCCTTCAATATTATTAGTGACAATACAAACATGAGGATAATTCAATCCATAAGGATATACTCTCCTTCCAAGCACAGTCAAATAAGATAAAGATTTTTTCTGCAGTCACTATTAAACCCAGAAATATTTATTTTAAGTAAATGAGTTAACCTGAAGCTCTATGTTATAAAATCAGCTAAGCAAAGAAATCCCTTTTAGGTGAAAGATGAATATAACAAAATTTTTAATGCATATTTAACTTATTCTAGTGAAGTTTCAAATTCACTGGCTCTTCATTTTCACTGTCAATTACCTTCCTGCTTTATGTGGGACATTTAAGAAGAAAATACAGGGGAGGAAAAATTTTAAAAAAAAAAAAAAAAAATCAAGAAAATGAAAATATGAAGAGCTAGATATTTTTACTTCCAAGTAACGAATTGAGAAAGACTAAGTGTCCAGCTCAGGATATCTGTTTCCCTACAGTGACAAGTGACACGGAAACGTGACAATGCAATAGGCTGAAGAATAACTTGCGGATAATAGCTTAAGCCAATAGATGGGTCAGAATGAATGAGAAAGAAGTTGGTACCTAAAGTAATACTTCCTAACTCGATACAAGTTTGGATTCTGAGCAGCAAGTTTGATAAACAAACATTATGCATAAATTCTGCTTCCTCCAGTTTGGGATTTTCTCCCTCCCACTGAAATGAGTACTAACTTCAGCAATGTGGGCATAAACTGAGCAAAGAGAATGCCATGTTGGGAAATCCACCTGATTTAGAGTGGCATTCAATCCACACAATGAAGAGGTCTTCACACATCAGTCTTAAAGTCTTGCCTTTGCAAACTCAGATATGAGCATCGTTTCTTACACAGAGAAGAAAAACAAAAACTGTGCCAAAATCACCGCCTAACACATTAGACAAAAATAATGAGGGGAAAATAATATCTCCACAGGCATTAATTCCTGAGTGTCTCTAACTTAATGAAAACCAAACATGGTGATAAGCTTTTCATTAGGTTTCCCCCTTCACAGAACTATATAGGGAATACTTTTCTAAGGCAATAAAGTGATCTTATATTATAGACAAAAAATGAATTAGATGTGGATTTCTATGCCTATGCAACAAAAGAGGCAACAGGGGCAGTGCTATTTGAGTTAAAAATGGAACCTTACCATACATAAAATTCTCAGGGGATTGTTGCATATCTCCTAGAATCAGACATGTTAGTATTTAGAAAATTAAAACATCAATCCACTTTTACAACAGTGAGACAAATATTTGCCAGCTCTCCTCCAAGTGATACAATGAAAGTTATTTTTGATCCTCTGCTATCCCAGTATACTTGCAAGATCAACAACGTACCATTCTGCTACTGGTTTAGCAATGCTGTCAAAAACCACATCTTGTTTTGCCTCTTGATCAAAAATTTTCTGAAATCTGAAAATATTAAGCAAATAATAATTGCTTAGAATCTTAGAACACTACTTGATTCATACATTTTTGTTTGTGTTTGTAATAGTCAATGTTTACATCACAAGGCTTACATAACTTAGTACAATGTTTTCCCTGTAGTCTTAACCACAGCGTGCTGTTGTGCTATTGTACATAAACAGGCTGTACACAGTGCTGCTTTGACAAGATCTGTACAATAAAATCCTCTGATAAAATGATGTGGCTTAGAAAAAAATAAACCGTATTTTAAATGTATCAAGAGAATCAGTGTTTGTAACTGGCACCACACTAAAACCTGGATAAATAGATTACACTATAACCAAATACAGCATCCCACCAGTACAGCCAGGCTCACATTTATTCATAACTACTTCCTTCATTCTGCTGCATGGTTACTGTAAGTTGGAAGGAGATACTTAACTCAACCTAAGTTTTGCTATTTTCCTATATAAAACACATGCAGTTGTCTTACAGAATAATACTTGAGGTTGGAAGGGCCAGTCTGCACCAATCCCCATGCTCAAAGGGGAGTCAGCTAGAGCAGGGGTCCCTTCAGTCAGGTCTTGAGTATCTCCACACATGGAGATTCCATAACCTCTCTGGGCAACCTGCTGCAGTATTTGATCACCCCATAGCAAAAACCTTATTGGGTTTTTGTTGTTGTTGTTTTGTTTTTGGATTTGTGTTTGTTGGGGTTTTTTTGGTGTATTTCAGTTTGTGTCCATTATCTCTTGACTCTGGCCACCACTGGGAAGCATCTGGCTCCATCTTTATTCCCCACCTCCCCACCAGGTATTTATACACATTGGTAAGATCCCTTTGAGCCTTTTCTTGTCCAGGATAAATAGCCCCAGGTCTCTCAGCCTCTCCTCACATCAGATGCCTCAGTCCCTTAATCATATTTGTGGCCCTTTGCTGTAGCCTAGAACTGGACGTGTAACTCCTAATGTGACCTCACTAGCGGTGACTAGCGGGAAAGGATCAACTCCCTCGACCTGCTGGCAATGCTCTCCCCAAACACAGCTCAGAGGCTGTTTGGTCTTTGCTGCAAATGATGTACTGCTGACTCATGTTCAACTTTTTGTCTGCCAGGACTCCAGGTCCTTTTCTGCAAACCTGTTTTCAGTCAGCCCTGAGCCTGTTCTAGTTATTCCTCACCAGGAGCAGGACTTGGCATTTCACTTTGAACTTCATGAGGTCCCTATTGGTCCATTTCTCAAGGCTCTTGAGGTCACTCTGAACTGCAGCACAACTATCTGGTGCATCAACCATCTCTCTCAGCTTCATATTGTCTGTGAACTTGTTAAAGCTTCACTCAGTCCCATCACCCAGGTAAGTAATGATAACCAGTACTGGATCTCAGCATTGACTACACTAGTCACAGGCCTCTAGCAGGACTTCGGACCCCTGATGACAGTTCTGAGCTCAGCAGCTCAGCTCATTTTCAACACCCCTCACTGTGTACTTATCTAGGCTTTCCTGGATCCTACTCCTCAGAAAACCTTTCAGGGTCACTTGATACTGCTCCCACCTCTTGTACACTTTCTTTTTATGTTTGCATTTAGTCAGGAGCTACTTTCTCATCTGTGCAGGCCTCCTGCTGCCATTGTGTCAGTTCCTGTTCATCTGGATGGACTATTCTTTAGCTTGGAGGGTGTGATCCTTGAAAATCAGCCAGCTCTCCTGAACTTCTTTCTATTGCTGTGTCTCATGGAACTCTTTCAAGCAGGCTCCTGAACAGGCCAAACTCTGATCTTATGAAGCCCAGGATTGTGACCCTACTTTTTGCCTTTGTTGCTTCTCTCAGTATCCTGAGCTTCACTACCTCATGGCAACTGCAGCCAAACTACCTACTGGTTTAATATCCCTGATCAGTTCTTCCATGTTTGCAAACATGAGGTGCAGCAGATCTTCTCCCTTTATCAGCTTCTTAATGGTATATTAGCAGGTTGTCATCCCTACACTCCAGAAACCTCCTGGACTGCTTGTGCCCTGCTGTGTTGTCCCTCCTATCTGAACTGTAAATTCACGTAGAACTTCACAGGGTATATAGAAAGGCATGGACTGCAAAGGATTATGTAGTGTGTACAATATTACAGACAAATGCAATACAATATATGTGTTATATACTCTATCCTGCTAATGTTTAATCAGTCAAGTAATTCAAACAATTGTGTTTGATTCTGATAAAAGAAAGAACACAGGAGAATAACATTTGAGGTGACCAGGATAGACTGCATGAAAGCATGAGTTTTATGGAGGAAAAATAAATGCTTACTCCATAGCATTAGTTTTGCATTGTATTAAGGATAACAAAGCATAATTTCTCCTCAAGATCAATTTCTACAGACTTTTTAATAAATTATAAAGTCAGAAAATAATACCAGAATTCATTATAGCTGGCTTGGGCAGCACATATTAATCTAGTTGGAGAGGGCAGCTCCTTTCTTTCCAAGCCAAACAGATTTCCCTAGCTGATGTAAAATGACATCAGTCTGAGCTGCAGATGTTTATCTGGGGCACTCTTCTCTAATAACAGAGCAACAAATTTACTTGATGTGGCATTACATAAAACAAAGAATATTCAAAGGACAACCTCAACCTTATCATTAGAGGTAGTTACACATTTAGTTTTCTTCATTATCAAAACTTTAAAGTGCTGCTTCCAAGTTTTCTGTTGATAAGAATACTTGATTGATATTGCTAGTACTTATTTTTAGTTTCTAAAAAAATATTTACATTCTACAACCATGGTTTTGTTTCTTGCAGCAATCTCTGGTTTTCTTTACCATGTTTTGGTTATGTCTGAAACACAGTTTCTAAACAGCGTTTTACATCAAGACATCTTCAGCCAGTCTTAGCCAACTGATTAGATCACAAGAGAACGCATAGTCCTGCATTTAATTTTCATATGCAAATTCAAAACAAACGGTAAAAATAGCAGAACTGATAAGTGAAGATGCAATCTTTGACATTAGACTTAGAAATGGTTAATGACTTGCAATGGATAGATAAAAACTCCACAACTTTATCAAATGCTATCAAACTCATTCAGGTGAAGAGCATAATATGCTGCAGTATTCCTCTTGTTAAGAAAGTTTGTGTAAAACTCAAATAGGTTTTTCCTGGTTCTATAGATCTGTATCACTACACACAGTGATATCAACCACTAAAAGCAGAAGATATAAAGATACGGCTTTGACTTACTTGAACTTGTAGCTCTCTCGTTTATTATTGACGAAGCCATCTGCTAAATCACGTGGCACGATAAACTCCAGATTCGATAGAGATTTCTCATCATCATCAACTGAATAAATCTAATAAGCATGGATATGAATTAACAAAATAATTTTACCGATAGAACAGCATGGCCCTTAGGTAGAAAGCTTCAGCAGGCTTAGCACCTGAAGAAAAACTTCATACAAATTTCACTTAATACATGAGCAGATCCTCCGTCAGCTCTTACACAGTAACAGAAGCACATACGAACATTATCCCTTACCATGTAAACACTACAACAAGATCTGAAACAGAGATGTAGCCTCTTTGACATACTTTGATTACTAAACCACTTTAATATCTGAGATGTTATAAAAGCGAAAACACAGGCCACAGCGCAACCTCTTCCAAAAACTGGAAGAATATACTAAGGGAAGACTACGACAGAATGAGCAGAGATTGTTTAAAACATGAAGACAACGAGAGAAACAAGAGACCTAAACGCACAATTCCTCAGGAACGCTTTGATTATCTTTATTATCCCCTGGAGGGCCGGCCACAGGCTGCGGCCACGCGTTCCCTCCCGCGTTCAGCCACCGAAGCGCCCAACCCCAGCGCCCACAGCAGCAGCAGCTTCTCCTGCGGAGCTTTCCTCTAACAACCCGGCGGCTCTCGCCTCCTCCCCCCAGCAGTTACACTCTAAGCTCCTCTACTTCGTGATGTCATTAACTTCTTCAGGTTTCAGAGAGCAGGACAGGGCTGGAGCTTCCCGCTCCGCACCCGGCCACGCACCAGCCCCCAGCTCCCACACGGCAGCCGGGCCGCCGGGGCCGGTGCCTGGGGCCGGGGCGCGCTCCCCACCCCCTGCCCCCCCCCCCCCCCCC
>JAVSBS010010164.1:75268-96492 GCA_033124195.1 Coracias cyanogaster | reverse complement strand
TTTCCAAACTATAGTCCGGCCCCTGACAGTGTCTGAGGGACAGTGAACTGGCCCCCTGTTTAAAAAGTTTGAGGACCGCTGGTCTATTACTGCCTAACAGGAACATGTTGAGAAGATAGAGCTAAACTCTCCTCAGAGGAGCACAGTGGAAGGACAAGAGGCTGTGACCAGAATTTAGAACACGGGAAACTCCATCCCAGTGCAAGGGGAAAACCTTTTGCTCTGAGAGTGGTCAAGTGCTAGAACAGGTTACCTGGATAGGTTGTGGATCATCATAGAATCATAGAACGGTTTAGGTTGGAAGGGACCTCAAAGATCATCCAGTTCCAACCCCCCTGCCATGGTAGGGACACCTCCTTCTAGACCAAGAAACTTGACTGGCCACTGCCTTCAGTAGCTGGACCTGCGTTGAGTAGGGGGTTGGTGTAAATGTTCTCCATGGTCCCTTCCAACCTAAAGTTGGGTTCTAAGATACTCATTACATGGTAGTCATTGAATGCGTATGGGCTAATGCCAGTGGGATTGATCTATCTCTGTTCATATTTTTAAAGCAGAAAGTACAGGTCAATTGAGTTTTGTTTTGCAGGGGATAATATAAAGATGAAACGACTAAAATGAAAGAAGAAGAAATTGGTTATGAATTTTTACTTGTATAGTATGTTACTGGAGTCTTAGAAGTGCATGAACAGTATTGGATTTATTCCACCTTCTCTGTACCTTCTTGATATTTGACGTTGTCGTGGTCCAGGCGCAAGCATCCGTGCTGCCTCCCAAAAGGGAAAGGGATTGAGGGCAAAGCGAGATACTACCCCAGCAGTATCTTTTCTCTCATAAGATCTTCCTAGAACTTCACTTTCTTGTTGCAGATAATCATGTCATGTAATTGTTTGCACACACCAATGATGATTGATTTGAATCCTAGACTTCTTACTCCTCCCAATATAATTGGAGGGCTTTTCTGTAACTTCTGATTCCCAGGCTAATTGTTTGTTATTATTATTATTATGTCTGTGTATTTTTACTGCTGAGAGAAGTTTCCTAGTATTTTTTGAGGGCTCATCTTCAGTGGAGAGGTGAAATTTTGCTGAAGCTAAACTGTCTTGAGTCAGTGACTATGTACAGAGAGTGTAAGCTATATATTGAATGCTTTGATTAACAGCTTAGCAGTTTCCTACTTGAAGTCTTTTGCTGCATTCCTGCCCATTAATAGCTAGAAAGTTAACATGCTTCGAGATTTCCCTCTCTGAAAGTATACTGTTTGAAAGCTTAAAAAAAAGAAATGTTTGTATCTAGGTAGTAATCAGTTCCAGGGTTGTCTTTCTCCCCGCAGACTAATGCTCCAGAGAGGGAAAGCACCAAGACAAAACCAGTGCGCAATGTATGCTCAAATCTAAAGTCTGATTTCGGATAGATTGACTGTTGCACATCGCTAATTTATCTCTTTCTAGCCTTTCTTGGTTTTCTCTTTTGTAATAGTTTTTTTTTTTTTTCCTCCAAAGTTATATATTTCTTGTATCAAATAATTTTATTCAGAAATAGATGGTAGTTATAGAGACATTATGGCCTCGCTATGGGATTAAATACATAGAGAGTTCTGGGTGAAGTTGTGTAAATCATAACAGTGTATTCCATCAACTTCCATTTTTATACCCATAAGATGAGACATTAAGTACAGTTTTTACCTTGTAAAATAAAGAAAGGGAAGCAATAAGAATTTATTGCACCAATAAACAAAAGGAAAGAAAGGAAATAGAATTTAAGAAATAATGTGCTAACTCAAAACAATCCAGAGATTAATATTAAATATATACGCTATGTATCTAAAGCCATTAAGTGTGATAAATAATATGGAAAAACCATTGTAAATCATAGGACCCAGTTCAGTTTCCACGCATTGTTGTTTTATGTAAGATCAGCCAGGCCAAACTACAGAGCTTGTTTTTACAATGCACTCTTTTTAACTGGGTCTGTGTAATAATAATATGCCAAATGTTTCCCATGTTACCAACTGTTATAACTACCTTGCTGTTTGCCTATAGATTTTGCTATAGCTGAGTCCTTTGCTTGCTTTGAGCTTCTTCATAGGCATGGTCTGCAGCATTTGATTTTCCTGCTTGACTCTAAGTGTGTAAAAAGTAGTATTTTAATTTACCAAGCGGAATTAAAATTCAGAGCAAAAATTTGTTATGGACTTGTTGGAAATTCAGTCAGGTCTGGAAGCATCATCTCCTGCAGTATGTTTTTGGAGTATTTTTCAAGTAAAATTCAAATGACACTTCAAAAGTATTTTCAATAAACACCTTACTCTTTAGCCACTAAGGTTTTCATAAGCATAAAAAATATACTATCCTCTTATATCTAACAGTGCATGGTAAAGAAATAGTGCTGAATCTTAAGTCCAGAGAGGCCCAAAGCTGATTGTCAACAAATGGTTTTGAAGGGCTGCCATTTTTCTGTGCTTCCCTATGACTTGTCAACAAAACCATGTTATAGAGCATTTTTCAAGAGCTGCAGTGGCACAGCTTTCACAGAGGGAATTCTAAAAATTAGGTCCTATATATTCACCTCTTCTAACAGTCACCCAAATACCAGTAGTATTTCCCTAGATAGAAGACTGTTTATTTCCTATTTCAGCCTAAACGATATAAAAAGCTTGGTTAGGATGATGTTGGTAATATTTTGATGTTGGATGCCAAGTCCATCATAAAAGTTATCTTCAATGCCTGTCCAAATTTCTATTGGTATGAAACTTGGCACAAATGCCAGCACCAGACCTTCAGCCTTGTGTCAGCTTAAGAATCTGGCAGAGATTTGCCGCATGCCCTTCGAGCTATTCACCTGGAACACTCAAGCCAATAGAAACTACTTGATCTTTTGAAATATTAATCACTTCCCCAATCTCAGTACAGATTCCTGGTGTTGCATGCTGTCTTCATCTATGGAAGTTTTAGATAGAAATGCTTCAGACTCATCAACAGTCAAACAGTGGGAGAGAGATCTGCTTTATTTCACATCTAACGCTAACCGAGAAGCTTTACTGAAATAATTGCCCACATGATATATTCAGCTCCAACTAGAGTGTTGAGAAGCTTCTCAAAACTGTACTGTTACAGTGTGCCTAACAGGAAACGATTTAAGATCAGTCACTCAGGACACATAATCACCCTGAAGTGGTTAATAATTGCTAATACCTGGTATCAAACCTGAGAAAGCAATAAGCTACACAGCACTAGCTTCTTTAGGTACTCGCACCATGTTTGTTTCTAAAGCAAAAACTGGTAAGAGTATAAGGTACACTGAAAAATGCATTCCTCATTACGCTGCTTTTTTCAAAGTTGCTTACTAGACCTAAGAGAAACAGCTACGTAACTGTGAAAGTGAAAAAAACTTTATTGTAATTAAAAGGTAGTGAAATTGTTTCCTATTGAAGGAGAGAACAGAATTTAGTTGGCTAAAGGAGACTGATTTCAACAAAGAAGAGAATAGCTGGAAACCTTATTAGCATCTTGTTAGGAGAAAAATAGATTACGAGTGTAAAGATAAACTAATTGTTAGTAACTAATAATAGTTATGTTGATGTATTCTGTAAATGTTTTTGACTGTATTATTTGTTCTCGATGTGCTTTTTTGCATTTTTTCTCAACCTGTCTTAAGTGTAATTTAAGCTTAATAAGGCATTCCTCACCCAAGCCTGTAAAGAATTTTTGAAGAAAGGCCAGGTGACAACAAGTGCCCTAGATACCCAGCCCATCCTCTGTAGTGTCTAAGTTTGGAGGTTTGTACCCTTTGTTCCTTCTGCAGTAAACAGGCAGAGCAAGCACCACAAATGTCAAGGGAAGCAGAAGTCTTTTCCAGTGACTTAGTGATACTGAAGGTTCTCTGACATGCAATAAGGTGCCTGAATGCAAGCCAAAAGGTGGAGATCCTAGGTGTCTCTTTTTATGGCTTTTCTTTACCTTGAATTCCTAAAGAAAACACATGCAATTATTCTTTTGGTCTGTACATCTTTCCTTCCAACTATCCCTAAAAACATTTCACTCCTAGAAACTAATTTCAAACAATGTGGGCAGGGTGGGTCAGAGATCTTAAAGGTAATGAATCTGAGAAGTTTTGTGAAAACCTGCAAGGAGAAGAGAGCTTATTAATTCTGTTGTTCATGTTGTATGATCCTGGTTATATTTCAATGTAAAATATTTATGATCACAGTTGAAAATATTGATAGAAACAGACTAACAGATTTATTCCCTGTTTTGTAATTAAGTTTAGCTACTATATTGTAGCTGTACATATATTTTTGTTTTAAACAACTTTTAAAAATAAGATGCTCACAGTGGGGTTCTGGCCTAGCCACTTCTAATAAAATAGAAAGAAAATTTTTTTTTATTGTTCCCAAGTCATATGATATCTTCCCAAAGAAAGTCATATGCTTTTTTAAAAGTGTATTTTTCGTCTGGAAAAATTTAATTTTTTTTTCCCCTAATCGCTGCAAGCAATGAAACTTATTTCAAACATGACTACAATTCTCTCTTTTATTTTTTATTCAGATAATTTGAACAGGGACTTCTTAAATTGGGAGAAGGTACATGATGTATTTCTGTCACCAGCAGTACTACAAACCATGTAATGTTATATTCTAGAACTTTGGTAGATATACAATATAGAATTTAGGGTCAGTTTTCAGAATGTATTTGCCTAGAATAAAGTTAAACTATGGAAAACTGCAATCTGTTTATAAATTTTCTTACTATAAAAAAAATGGAAGAAGAACAACAAAACTAAGATGTTCTGCTAATGCTATTAAAGTGATTAACTAATTTACAGTGCAAAGATCCATTTCCAAACTTAAGCCCTCAAACCAAACCATTGTTTTTCAACACTGGATGAGTATGTACAGCTCCTGGCTTCATTCTGTTTTGATAGAATGTGTCATTGATAAAAGAGAGTTCAAGCTTCCCTAAACCAATTAAAATCTTTTGCCTCGGGTGGTAAATAAAAGCACATGATAGAACTAAAGCAGACTGGGAGAGTGGTAATCAGTACAGTAGTTCAGTATTGAACAATATTGAACACCGTAACAATAACACATAATAAATCATTTTGAAAGGTACATTGGATATATTTTTTTTTCAAGGACAAAGTATACTCAACAAGGATCAAAAGGACACCTTAGTTATTTTTATGTTCTATTTTAGAAATTATTGACAGTTCCTTTTAAAAGTAGCTTTAGCTTGCTTGACTGCAGATATTTATGAGAATACTTTTGGGTATGGGTCAGTTAAACATAAATACGGTGTATTGAAAGCTTTTTTCTTGGAACCATGCAAGTGTAATGTTTAATTTTTAAGGGCATTATCTTGATTTTTATACATTAAATATCTTCATCTTAGAAACGTAAGATAAACGTACACTTATATCATGCTTCATGCAAGCAAATGGCAGAGTTCATCTTGTGTTGTTTCTGTACCATCTTTTCCTTTATGCCACTAATTCACTAAAAGAAAAAACATGTGCATTAGGAGAAAATTTTACTAAATCCATGGCCACATTCCTGGAAATTCCAGCAGACTCAGTATTTCACTCAGAAGGATCAACAGGAATCAAAGCCATCTATTCTTTCCATTTTTTTAGTAGGATCCTATGTGAAGTGTCACTTTGATGCAATTCATTCACCCAAGTCCATGAAAGATAATTAATAAATAGAATGGGAAAGTATGCTGAAAAGAAATAGTATATGTTTAGAATAGAAAATATTTAAGCAATGAGGCAAAGTAAAATTTATAGTATGAATTTTGTGACCTTCTTGAAACCAAACTTTATTTTAAAATTTTGGTTAAATTGCTTTTTTATTTACATGATGTTCTTAAATGTAGCTTCCTTTAACTAGATTGTGACCTTATTTGGGCTAACTATTGTCCATTTCCAATAAGAACTCCCACATTTTTGTGAAATATTTGCATTTGCCAGTGAGGTATACCCATTTAAGAAAATGAGCTTACATTGTTTTCCTTTGAATTATCAGAATTTTCTTATTTGAATACACGAAATACTGAAATACTCAGAGACTGTGAACACAAGCCTTTACAAAGCCTGACTTTATCCCAGTATCTGCAGTGGGACTGAGCTTTCATGTTTTAAGCAGACAAATCTTTTACTTATTTCAGTTGTTTGCCTAATGACTAAAACTGTGCTTTGCTTCTTTGTATCCACTTCTGGAAGTTCTACAATTGTATCTCTTCCTTGTAGATTGTGGAGGATTTTCTTGGATAATAGATTTTTACTGTGATAAATCAAAGCTGACATTCTCTTCTAGATTTTGTGTGTCAGTAAATCATTTTTAGAACTATAATGAGTTAATGAATTATTGGAATATTGTATGGGTTTAGTTCCAACTTTTTACAAGCTGTATTTTTTTCCCCTTTACTGAAGAAATTTTTGAGCTGAGTTACAGGTGCCAGGGAGATAATCAGGATCCTCATGATGAAAACTGAGTAACATGGAAAAGTCTTGCTATTGTATTTGTTTAGAATTACCATTATTTATTAGATGCTAGCTTCTAGCTATGCAGTGACATTCTGCTTAACAATGAGATTCACACTTTCTGCACCTTCTCAACATAAGATGGACAAAAAGGGAAAAAGAGTAAGTATAAGGATCAGTAGGAGTACTAATTAATCTTTCCAACTTTGTGAAGTTGAAGAAAATCCCAATGGTTGCAAAAATCATGCTGCATAATTACCAACTTGTTTACCAGTCTCTATCTTTTATTCCATTAGCTAGTGTAAAGATGTGTTTAAAATGTTATTTGTGTTTGAAACCAGAGTTGATTTGAAAAAAGTATATCAGATTTTTCAAACGGAAACATTTGGACAATGAGGTTTTAAAGTAAAGTGTAAAGTATCATGTTGCAGTCAATTCAAAGTCTTTTCATCATAGTGCTTTGTGCTCATGACCCAACAGGACCATCATTGCAAGCATCAGGTAGTGGTGGCAGCTTAGCCAAGCTGCAGTAAATAGAAGAGCTGGTGAATGTCACCAAGCAAAGGGTGAAATTAAAAGTACTATTCTGGGCTGGAGCAAGGCGAGATCTGAGCTGTAGTTGCCACCCATTTCTTCCTCCCGTTATCATCCCCAGGAAAATCCATGATCAGTGAGCATCCTGCAAATTGTTTTCTGTAGATTGTTCTACACTGAAGCTTGTATTTGGACATTCACACATAATTCATTTCCCATATATTGAAGCAGCCAATAAATTAGACAATGCTGGTATATAAATGATACATTACATAGGACGTTACATAATCAGAAGTTCACTGTTTGATCCTGAGAGATCACACTACTATGAATATGAAATATAACACGTTTTCTTGGATTATACCTAAACATTCGATTACATTCTTGTATTAAGAGATAAAAGATTCACTGCAGACTGACACCTGATACTTTGAGCAGGCTGCCTCACTTAATATCAGGGCTGTAATCAGCTGAAGTTTTTAGTTTTGTCTGTGAGGTTTTGACCACTACTATGTTACTTTTTTTTTCCTGGAATCTATATTGACTGAGGTAGATAAAATCCTGTTGCTTTGTGACAGAGAGCTAAATAGCATCACAATTAAAACTATTACATAGACCCCAATAATAATTATTGAGTTATTTAATATTATTTGATCAACTTGTGGACTCAAATAATGTGATAATATAATGCTAATTTATTTTATTTTAAGATAGTCATACTGCTTTTATTTTACTTTTTAGCTGATTTACCAAAAAACAGACTTTTGGAAACAAATACTTGTATATTTCTTTTCTAGCTTTATAAGTCTGTTAGAACAGAAGGTCTTCTTCATGATGGTGGTCTTGGTATCATATTCCTCAAGAGGTAAAAGATGGAATAAATGAGAAAAGTTCACCCAAAGTGTATTTATTGGAAGCACAGGGCTTTAGTGACTGTACTACCCAGTAGAAAACAAGCTATACCTCATCACAAGTGCTATCGCTTGCTCCTCAGAATGATCTTTTCTGCCACATCTGAGGTTATCCTCCAGAGCTCTCTGAGACTCTGTTTGTATCGACGTTTAATCTCATGCAAATATTGTCCATGTGTCCATTCGTAAGTATGTCACTGCTATACACAGTGCTATACACAGTGTTTCTATTTAAGAAGAAGGTAGAATGGGATAAAAACCTCTTTCCTATTGGAAAATTTCCCTTTAGGCCAAATTAATTTGACATTTCTTTAGTATCAAAAATTTACCATAAAATTGCAGGCTCTCCAGATCAAAATATAACTGGGATGCTGAAGGCAAATTCTGGGGGACCCCAGATTAGCTAAAATTTTGTTGACATGGAGTTACTGTGTCAGCATACCCAGAGGTCCTATGGACAGTGTCTTACACTTGGGTTAAGCTCTCAGTGGGCAGCAGTCTTTGTCAGAAGGCAACACACATGCTGGAAATGGAAGTCAAAGTGAGTTTGACTAGCTTTTGCTATTGCTTAGGAAAGCTAAGACAGAATTTTCTCTATTTCCCAAAGGACAGTCAAAGTGAGGGACAGTAAATATCCTTTAAGGATGAAGTTTGAAGATGTTCTTGGTGCAACTGTGTGGGATACCCTGCTTCTGTTATGTGTTAGTTGACCTCCCAAGATAAATATTTGCCTTAACAGGAAGAAAAGAGCAGCAGCAAAAATAGAACACACATCATTTGCAGCTTTAAATATGCGGGATAATGCTCCTTTTTTTTTTTTTTTCCTTAGGTACCACTGTTTGAGGACCTGAAGAAGGAATGAAGGTTTCAATTTTCTATGCACTGTATTGACAAACATAGCAGACAGTCATTGTCCTGGAGAGCATACCAGAAAATTGCCACTTCATGCAAAATGTGGAAAATTACAGCAAATGTCATAGATACAGGTAACAGTGAGAAAATTTTTGCACAAAGAAAAAAATTATGATTGTATGATGTCTTTATCAACATAAGCCTTGTTTTCTTCTGTATTTCCTTCTTCTTTTTACATTTTCTATTGATAAAGTAGAAATTGATCATGTGATGCAAGAGAACCCCTGAATCATAGAAATTAAAGGTCTTGTTCCATCATTCTTATTCCCCAGTCCTTTGTTTGGTCTCATTTTAAAGGAACTACATGACAGTAAAGCCATTACTGCCTTCCTGTGTTTATTCCAAACCCTTAAGAGCATTAACAGATTTCTTATAGTGGTTTCCTATTTTTCCAGACTTGAAACATCTTTGTTCTAGATTATCCTGAGAAACTTTTCTTTATATCCTTCAAATGTTTGTGGCTACCCTTTTTAACTTCATGCAAGGTCTGATTTATCTGACCACTACTACTGGACACCAAGCACGTGCACAATGTATTCCTGTAGGTCCTCTCCAGTTAAGGAAAAAACATTGCTGTTTTCTGAGCAGTTACACAAATGTGCAGGCCTGAAAAGACATAAAACTTATATGAGATTTATTTTACTGTGCCGTATTTAATGTACATTTCTTTCAGTAGCTGTCCTAGCTTCTGTGTCACCAGCACACACTTCAGGCCATTTGCTCTGCCATGTACATCCCCTGCTGCTGTCAGTAGGTCTGGTACTGGAGTTCCCGCTGGTAAGCCAGGTCAGGAAACTAATAAAGGCTGTAGGTTTTAATTAATTTTTTAGGTTATCGTCCGTCTCTATAGCACCAGCAGGTGAATTGCTGTTTCAGATGCTATTCTGGTCTTCCATGAGCCATTTTGTAAAAAATGGTTTCTTGCAGCTTGTTCCAGCTGTATTTTGTTTATTGAAAACTGCAAAGTTAACCTGAATCTTAAAATACTGACAAGTGCTAAGTATATGTACATGTTAAAGATGTTTAGTCAGTGTGATTTCCGTCAGTGCTTTGTAGTGTACCTGTTCTTATTTAAGGGTGATGATCAATTGTGCCGTGTTTTCCTGGGTTGGTTGCCTCAACCCAGGTGCAGGACCTCACACTTGGCCTTGGCCTCATGAGGTTCACACAGGCCCACTTCTCAAGCTTGTCCAGGTCTCTCTGGATGGCATTCCATCCCTCAGGCGTGTCAACTGCACCACTCAGCTTGGTGTTGTCTACAAACTTGCAAAGGGTGCACAGGATCCTGCTATCTATATCATTGATGAAGATACTAAGAAGTACTTTTCACTTGATTCTCGTGTTTTACGGGGCAGCACTTGGTACCTCCAAGTTCTGGGGTGGGCACAGGGTAATTCACTGTCATCTTTCTATTTTCAGTCTCTTTCTGTATATTTAAAATCTCTGGCAGTTTTAAAGCAGCTTAGTCCTTTTGTGGATTTGAGTTCTGAAGAAATGTATTTCTAACCTGAAACATCTAAAACAGTCCTATGCTTATGAAGAATGGAAAATGACAGTACTGTCTTCATGCTACATGAAGTTTCACATGCTTGTGGAATCTCTCAGCTATCATCTTTACCAAAAAATATGTTTAAGAATAGTCTAGATTGCTTTTTGCTTGTTCTTCACAGCTTTATGTGATTGTTATTGTGCTGACATCTTCACCCCTTCTGCTGCTCCCCATCCTGATGCTGTGTTTGTTTTTGCGCTGGCCAGACCTACTTACCTCCCTCTGACTGGACTGCTTACTTGGCATCTAGGTGAAGAAGACATATGAACAGTAGAGGAAATAATACTTCTATATCTCTTTTTTGACTTAAGCAATTGTTCAATGAGATATTTCTTTTAGGAGAAGTTGTTAAGGGAGTCAAGTGTCTTGGTATCATCCTTTATATTTACCAAGAGTGCTCAAAATGACAGGAATTATAAGCCTCTTTCAGGTAGCACTTGGTATAACTCTTGCTGGGCTTTTTTTTAGGGCTGTAATCCCAGTGTTGTTCAGGACATATTGTTGATTTATTGATTCTTTCTCTTCATGTCTTTGGTCTTTTTGCCTCAATTGCAAAAAAACAGTATTCTGCAAAAATCTCTCCACCCACATAATTGATGTGCCTTTTTTTGTCATACATACGTGCTCCCAAGTTAACGCAACTATTGCTTCATGTTATGGTGTTCCATGAAGGAGTTCAATGGCATCTTAAAACTGTCTTTTTCTGCCTACTAAGCAAGCACTCAAGTGATCAAAGCAGAGGTCTTCCTAGAACAGATACTAATCTAAGTACGTAGTGCACAGTAAGATGCATGATTGGTGTGACGGGTTTCAATGTTTTAGAGTAACCTAATTTTAACAGAAATAGCAGATATAAAATTGGTAAACAGCTACAACGGGAGCAAATAGGAATTAATGAAGAAATCATATGAGAGTGGTAAAATAATGTAGCTCTTTTTTTTAACCAAAAGATAAGGAGAATAAACAAAGGGAAGAGACCCATGCCCTTAGGAGATCCTAGTGGATCACCTACTGAATGGAGAGACTGAGACACTTGGGGTTAAGCGACCCCGAAAAATCTCATACATACAAGTTTGTAAGTAGAGTGTCATGCTCCTTGCATCTTATTCCAACTGAGAAGGGAATAGGTGAGAAATCAAGTTTATGCACTTCATTAGCTACTAAACTGATTACTAAATCATGTGAGTTCCAGGCTTTGTGATGCAAAACTAATTTTTGTTCATTTTGAGCATTATGAAGCCGTTTGCCTTTGCCATCACCACTGATAATTTTTGCTGTTACTGTTTAGTTAAGAATTCTATTTTCCAGCAGTTCATCAGGAAAGTGTCCTTAAATGGCTGAATTTGCTGCATTGCTAAGTGCAAGGAAATGTATACTCTGAAGCTTTTTTACTGTCATGCAAAAATACATATGTCACCTGGGAAAACGTAACTACTCAAATATTATTTCATGGTGGGGTCTTTATCCCTCAAGTCACACTCCCTTGAGAGAAACAACCTGAATTAAGTCTGCAATGAAGGCTAATAGCCTGCTTGAATAGAACCTGTGGCCCTTGAATTTTATTGTAGAGCTTTTATTCCTAGACTTTTCTACCTTAATTTTTTCATCGAGTAATGCTAATTTTCAGGTGGAGGGGAATGAAAAGAAAAATATTAAACATGGTTATGATATTTTCTTAATCCACTTTTAATTCCGTACTCCATCAACCCAAGAAACAATTGGAACATCTCTCTGGCTTTATGAATAATTTTTGATCTAAATTTAACTGTCATTGACATAAACACAACTCTTTTATTCCTCTGGGGGAAAAAATTATAATGAACTTAGCACTGGACTCAAGTATCACATACAAGCTCAGTTTATAGAAACATGCAATAGCTTGAATGCAAAGAGTAGCAGCAAAAGAAAACCTAGAAGAAGTGGAAGAAACATGGTTATGCCATTCCCCAAAATTAACAGAAATTGACTTTTTAAATCAGGTACCAGGAATTCCAGGAGTATTAAATATTATTTTAGGAACAAAGAAAACAGATGAGATCATTGTGTATGTTTGGTAACAATAGTAACACAGAACTCTGCTGTTTCCAGTTAACAGGGGAGCAATGCTAAAATGTATTTCATTAATACACAGGTAAAGGGGCTTTACTGCTAATCAGAATGAATTGCTGCATTCAACACAGAGCTGCTACAGGTCTTTAAATTGCTTTTGCCTTGCTCTATGGATATAGCTGAACATAGTTTAATACATTTTTTACATGATGTAATTTTGTCCAGCTCATACAATGTCAGGGTAATAATAATGATATTCTAATATTAATGCAAGCATGAGATATACATATTGATGAATAATGGTCATATGTTTTTGGATCTCCTTGCCAAGTCGTATTAAAATGACAAATAATTGCCATTGCTTCAGAGAAATGGTACAGGCTCTGTAGTCAAAAAGCACATTAGGGACCCACAGCATCCATTTGTTATCCTTTGTCAGGAAAACATGGTTCTTTAATGAAAGTGAATGAAAGGACACTGATTGAGGACAGTGACACTAAACCTCTTTCTCAACAGGAGCCATGACATGAGTATTAATAAGCAGATTGAAAGGTTAAGACTCAGCTTTGAAACTCGGGAAGCACAGCAGAATCTGAAATAACTCCCCCCTCATCATATGGGGAAAATCACAGTGTAAAATGCATTGTATAAGCCGTCTGGCCACAGGAGGATAGAGCGTATGGAAATTGGTTTCCAGACAATTCAGGTAAATGCCATTTAAAATCTTAACCCAAATATATTTTTGTTCAAGTCTTACTTTTAATTCTATCTTGATAGATGATCCCTTTCCTTCTCATTATCCCCTCCCTCTTTGCTCCCTGTACTATAAAAATGCTAACAAAATCAACCTGGGCATTTCCCAGCCACTGTGAGAGTAGTTGAGAAAGCAAGGGCACAAAGATGCAACTCAAGTAAAGTATGAAAGAGTAACCTGGAGCAATGTGTTTAGTAAGAATTCAACATGTATGTTACTTGGGAGAACAAAGAAGTATCAATATAAGAAAAAGATTTTTTCATGCATAATGCATTATGGTGATCACTTATTAATTACTAAGAACATAGAGGAGCTAGTCAGGGCCATGGACGAATCTGAAACAGGCAGTGCCTGGTCCTGCTGAGCTCTGTACATCTGTGGTCCCACTGAAGTAGGTGGTGCACACAAGGGGGCAATGCAAATGTGTGTGGCTCTGCAGGATAGTGGCTGGAGCTTCTCTGCCTCTGTTGATAGGTTTTACCTCTCTGAAACTCTGTATGATGTGCACAAACTCGGCACGATCACAATTTCTGACCACCTTTGCAGGTTTATGTTCTTTTTATAGTCCTACTTTTCTATGCACAGAAAATATCTTCCAGGAATTTGCTGGGTTTAGCGTTGTAGAAAAAGCCCTGTAATACTAAAATATCATTTTCTCCATGCCACTAGCAAAGCTGGGCAAAATGCCCAAAGTTTAGAGGTGTTCGAATGCAGATACTGGTTCTGTTCACCACAGAGATAAAGTGAGCTGCAATGTTCACAATCATATTTCAGTATATTCAAACAAGGTTAGAAGACTAACTGAATGTCTTGCCTCCTAAAGATCTGACAAAAGGGCAGACCATTGTGCACATTGAAGAAATACATTTAAATAAAGATTTTAAAGTATTTAATTGGTTGTAATAATTCCAAATGAGTTTGAAATATTTTGTTTATCTTTAGACAAGGTTAATAATGGTGTAGGCCAAGACCACATCAGCAAATTAACAGAGCCTGGGGCTGTTTTCTGATGCAGAAGCCAACAGCATGGCATAACCTGCGTCCATATTATTAAATGCTTTTAGTCTTCAAACAGGGTGCCTTCATGCATGCTGCTAATTGAGACTATTTGCCAGCTTGTGGTAACTCCTAAACCATGCTTAGGAATTGTCTAAGACAGCTGGTTGAAACAGGGCAAAATTCTATCATGGATTTTTCTCATAATTGCATGATAGAAGAATTCCACTGTTAAATGGTGCTGTTTTGTTTAATGGTATATTTGTAGGTAACACACTGGTCACAGGCTGACTTCTTCAGTAAACAGTCCTTGAATCAATGCCTGTTGATGTTATTTTATGTTTAATGTAGGGAAACAGTGAAGATTTTAAGGATGATATGGCCACAGAAAATAATCTAAGGCATGTTTTTGGGATGATTAAATTTAAAGAAAATGTAATTTGCATTGATCTGGTCAGTGGAGAGCATTAGCAACATCTTCTGTCAAGCAAGGGACTACCATCTGTTGGAAATAACAAAGAAAAAACATAGTATATATGTATGTGCTGTTGAAATGACGGAAATTCTCAGCTCACTTCTGGGTCTTCTCCTGATCAACTATACTGCATGTAAGTTGGATACTGAAGCTTCCTCTTGCACTCCACCGTTAATTCCTTCCCAGGAGAAATCCAAGTGTGTTAATAGCTAGAAGGTGTAGTTCACTCCAGAGACTGCTTCTCATATATGCATAGGGAGAGCTTACATTTAATCCCCTTTGCTGTGTAGCCATCCAACCCTGTTTCAGCAAACGCAGTACCTCTCACACATCACACACATCCAGACAGTATCCTTGGTCTGACATTGGCATACTGCAATGCAGTTTCCCTTTCAGTTGGGACACCTGAACTGGAAAGCCACAAGAGAACCAGTATTAATTCTTAGGGCCATAGGAGTATCATGCAGGCACCACTGGGGACACAGATCAAGTGCTATGCACTTTAGACGTGGTTGGCACTCACAACAAAAAGGACTGCGTGTCCTGGGCAGTGTGGCCGTGAGTAATTCTACATCATTTGTTGCCATGTCCTCTGCTCTTACGTCTGGGAGGTGCCTTAAGCAATGTGGACAGTCTTAGTCAGTCAAAGGATAACTCTGAAATTAGTTGGATGGAGGACTGTGAAAAGTAAGCAGTCTTAGGGTATATCAGGTTAGATGTTTCTAAGACAGAAGGAAATGTGAGTGCCATTTTATAAGGCTCTAGTGAGATCTCATCTGGAGTACTGATAATATTCCAATCACCTATCTACAATAAAGCTGAAATCAAGTAGAAACAATTGCAAAGAAAAGTTCCCTGAATGATCAAGGAGTTGGAGATCACAACAATGCTTTATTAGTCTTGCAAAAAGTAAGCTGGAAGAGGATGTGATGGCTTTAATTATATCAGGAAGGTGGACACAAGGGCTTGAGAATTGCATAAACTGAAGGGCACTGTTGACTCAAATCAGTATAGATGAGTAAACATAAATAAATAAATTTAGGCTACAATATTAAGAATTATTGCAACCTTTAGGAGAGAGGACTTGTGAAAATCTTGTGTGTAGGCTGTGGAGACAAGACACCTAGTTTTTCAGGTGGAGCTTGATGAATATAGGAAAGGAATTATATGACCTGGTTGGTTGGGGTACTACAGGGCTGAAGGTCCAGACTTTGTTGCATGACTATCAATTTCATCTATCCCAAATATTGTGGAAATCTTGTTCATATAAAGCGTTACAGTATTATAGTTTGTTAGCTGCTCTTTTAACCTGTAAGAACTTAAATACTTTTCATTCTTGAAATAATTTGTTATTTTTACATTGAATAAATTACCTATGTTATTTCAATGTCTAGCTGTATCAGGTACAGGGTGAAATACAGCTATCTGTACCTTACATGGGAAACTGGATTCGTGTATTCAGAAATGCCTCACTGACATGTGTATGCGTTGTCTATTTTCACGTAAATATTATGTCACTCAATTTGAACTTTGCAAGTTTTGAAAAGTTAGTTCTTGGTATGTGGGTTGTTTGAATGGAGTATCTACTACCTGAGGGTTTTTGAGGTTTTTATTTTGTTTTGCCTCATTTCTTACCTGCACTGAAGCTTGTTCTGGCAATGACAGGAGGGACAAATTGTTCATACATCTTGTGTGCCACTCCTGATACAGTATATTTACAGTACTGTAGTTCTCATGTGCAGTGTTAGAAGTAGTAGAATGAAGAGACAGAATGCCAATATCTTGGAAAATAATGGACTTATTTTTCTTGCTGATAGTCTGATCTTTGTGGAGCTCCCTCACAGAATCCCAGGCCCCGGTGAGACTGGCCTCCATGATCCAGTAATACGCTTGCTTTGTGACTAGCTCTACTTTTTCATGGAGGGAATCACTTTTGAGGAAATTTAAGAAATCAAAGTGGAGAATCTGGGGCTGGTTACATTGCACTGAAATTCACTGCAAAACAGTTTTTACATTATCTTATATTGTAATAGTATATACTTTTACAATTTTCCTTTAAAAAACAAAAGTTATCTTTATGGCTGTGAGGTAAACTTATTTAATGTTGAATTCAATTCAAGAAATATTCTGACTCTTCAGATAGACTGTAGCAGTCCTTTAAGACATTCACAATACTGGTTTCATATCAGTTTTATATTTACATGGATAATACACATGCAAAATGTGTATTTAAATGTGTTTTAAATGTTATTGCTATAGCAAACAGCATCAACAATTACCGTCATTGAAAGGAATTAGATAGAAATGTATCCATTATTCCCTTTTCATACCTAAAGTGTGAAGAATACTCTTTTCCTTAGTTACACAGCCAGTTGGGCTTTTAACCAGTGTTTAATAACAACAACAGTTCCCCTTTGTCCCTGTGACCCTTCATGTAGTCAGTGCCTGCCATTATATTTAACCTAAATAGCAGGCTTACTTGTGACAGTTGTATTCAGCCATTTATTATTCACAGTTTATTAGAGTGGGAGTTAAAGACAGATTGCTATAGTTTTCCATTTTTCATGGAGGTTATGCAAAAATATTTCCTAGCATAACCAACACAGAATTCCACTCCAGGAGATGCCATCACCTTGTAAACTGTGGGTCCTGTAACCAGACAGCCCTTTTACTTCATCACAGCTTGGGAAATTCTCTGTTAGCTGAAGAGGTAACAGCGTACGCATACCCATACGCTGTTTATCATCTTGGATATCATCTCTAGGAATGACAGTAAAAGCTTGTTGCCCCAGAAAAGTGAGAATAGAAAAAGCTAAGGGCAGAGCATATCCTTGACTGAGCACTGCTAGCTTCCATTGAATGTTGTGGAATGGGCAGTCCTTTGGCCCCAAGCCACCATCTTTATGAACTTTGTAACAAATAAGCAAGGTGTGTGTTCAGCAGAACTGTGTTACAGCAAAGAGCTAATGAAACTTCCTGTATGATTAGAGCTGGAAAGATTCAATTTGTAAACAAACAAATAATACTTCCAAAAAATATTTTTCCAATGTTATTTTAATGGCTTAATTTTTGCACTAACTAGACAATCTGCTTTAAAATTCGTATAAAGGTATATCTTTTAATGCAAAAACCAAAAGGTATCAAAATCAAGACTCAATATATTTGAATACAGAATCATGGTATTTTTCTAATCAGATTAAACACAATTCCATTAAAATATCATTTTGTTTCAGCTCTATTTATTAGAGAAGCCCAGTTCGACAGTTCCTGTGTAATGCCCAGCTTCTCAAGCAGATTATCGTGTCTAAATAGATTTG
This sequence comes from Coracias cyanogaster, assembly GCA_033124195.1. Taxonomy (NCBI): domain Eukaryota; kingdom Metazoa; phylum Chordata; class Aves; order Coraciiformes; family Coraciidae; genus Coracias; species Coracias cyanogaster. Next base: position 78,518 of record JAVSBS010010164.1, on the reverse strand, counting down.
AAGTTTTGGGAATAAATACCTTAGTTTAAATGTGCAAGGAACTGAACAGACATAACTTTGCCGTTTACTTCCATCTGCTTTACTCTTGCCATATCTGAAATGAGACTACTTACGTGCATAAAGTAAAGCCTGTACCTAACTTATATTCTTGCCTGAAATCAGGATCAGAATCTTGAATTCTTACTTGAAGTCAAATGCTTTCAGTGTCCCATCTTGTTCCTACCTAAGGTATAGTTTTTCCTTTGATTTCAGAAGGAATAGAATCAAATGCAAATATTCTTCACTGCCTTGAATCAATTTATACAAAAAAATTAATTCAAGTCCCTAACTGGGACAAACCCAGTGATTAAAAAATCACAAAATATTGAGTGGAGGGAGAAATCAACAACTATCTTTACTTGCCAATGAAAGGAGAATCCCTTGAGCATGTCTACAGAACCTGCTTCTGTATATAGAGTCTTTGCTCCAAGTTGGGGGGTGCTCTGGATGGGAAGATAATGAAGGTGCCAGCCAGGCTAGATGGAACTGAATAATTAAAGAAGCTTGTAAATTATGTTGCCATCAAATGCTGGAGGATATGGTCCTGCTGCAGGAAAAGATTTGCTCTCATGTGTCTCAGGCATTTTTCAGAAGATATTAAGGATGAATATTGGGTGCATAATTAGGCTTTCTTGGAGGTATGTTAGTGCATTAGAGGTAGATCTTGCAAGAATTTCTATTATACCACATTAGCTGTACTTCGAGCAGTGTCACTGCTTCTATTTCTGAATCTCTAGTTGATATTTTTCTGGAATAAATGTATTTTAGAAAATGGAGGATTATAGTTGCTCTCTACATGAAGCATGCTGGTTTTTTCCTCTTTTTCTTCATTTTATTGTCTTTACATATTTTCTTTCACCTTTATTTTAATGGGAACCATACACAGAAGCTAGGCAGATAAATGTATTGAAACCTTGTTAGCGTTTAATCTCTTTTTAGATAAATGCAAATACTGCTGTCAATGGTACTGAAACCTTGTCCAGCAGTCATCTGAGGAACTTCATCATCAGTTTTTCACAGCGTGTCCATTACTATCATTCACTGAAGACTGTAATCCAGAATATTCGTTTTTGACAAAAACAATGGAATTAAGACACAGGGCTTCAGAAAATTGCTTTCATATTCAAGAAGTGCTACACGTATACAGACACCTTGTTGATGATTTTCCTGCCCTGAAGAAAATATATTGCTGCTGCCACAAACCTGTCTTTTGGCACTTCGTCACTTACAAGTGATGATAAAATTGCAACAAAGAGACTTCTTTTTAATCTCATAGGTCATTGTTTGTACTCTGGACAGTCCTCCCTTTGTCCTCTCATTTAGTTTAGATAAGGTGGAAAAATCCTTTTAGTTACCTCTAAACTTCTCTTAAAAATAAAAAAATCCAAAGAGTCAGCCTCAATGAACCCTCACATTTTTAACATGACAACTTTTTTCTTCAGGTTTCTCATTTAGCCCTGCGTGCATTTTAAATATATTTATTTTTAGGCAGCTGAATTGCAGGCAGCCTTTTTGAATTATAGATTTGCATCAAACTGTAAACCTTAAGAGAGACATTGAATCCCTTTAATTTTGTGAGAGCCCCAGAATCATGTGATAATTGTATTACTGAAATTCTGACCATTATTATATCAATTTGTTACTGCTAAACACTTAACATAATTTTTCAAATTCAGTTATGTGGTCCAGCAATCCAAAGTTGCAGAAAACTTGTGACAAATAGAAAGGCAGAAAAATTCTAAATAAATCCATGTGTGTGTTGAATATTTTGAAGATTGACTTTCACGCCGTTTGTACAAACAGTGATTTATCTGGCTACTTTTTTAATATTTTTTCTACATTTCCTTGGAAATTTTTCTCGTCTTTGTCAGCTGCTTCTTCAGCTTTATCCATCAATGAAATCCCAAACCTGTCTGTGACATAAAATGTCTACTGCCGTGGGATTTTCAAGTATTTCTTCTCCTGTCTACAGTCTCTTCCAGTCTGAGTATCTTCCAGTTGGAGGTATGGAAAGAAAAAAGAAGAAAAGGAGGCTTAGCATCTCCTGAAAAGGACAGCAGGGGAAGGTACCCTTGCAGTATGCTTTCCTCTGTCTACTTGTACATAAGACTTGTCTGCTCCTTCCCTATACATCAGACATCTGATAATCCAGAAACAAGACAGGGTAGGAATGAGGTGGAACCAAAACTGGTGTCATGCTTTTATTGTGGGTTTTAAACATACAGTTTAAAAAATTAAGAGGTGCTGTCAATACTTAGAACAGATTCTTTACCTTTTCTTTCTTACTTTGATCCCCTCAATTACCACTAAGCAGAGCCTGTGTAGGCATCACTTGTTCCCTAGGATGAAGGAGTCAGCTCCTGCAGCCCGCATTGCACACAAGGGATTGAAGAGTGTGTCCAAAGGAAGAGGGAGGCAGACCCAGAAATTCAAAGTTTACTAATACAGGGACAACCTTCAGACACCTAGGTCATTCACAGTTCCTCCTATGAGAAAGCCAAGCATTAAGAAATACTGAAATGGACACTTAGGTGCCTAGATAACCATTAAGGGCCAAACCTTCTGCAAGTGTCCAGGGAAAACAAGCCGGATCACCCCAGATGAAGGGATCTTTGTGGTCAAACTTATTGCTACTGAGGATAATGGATAACATTTACCTTATATGGCCTTTATGAATAGAAATATCCTGGGCCTTCTGCCAGTGTCACATTTCCTTGTCTCCTGAAATCACTGCAGATTCACCAATATAAACTGCCAAAATCAGAATTAGCCACAATGAGCATTCCTGCTCCTTGGTGGCACTCTTCACAATCTGGGATGAACTTGAAGATAATGTACCAAAGTTACCTAGTTTAAATATACTGCTTGGAAACATTTACAAGAAAAGATGCATGCCTCAATAGCTAACTTTAGCAAATTATTTTTTCACTGGCTAAACTGCCCTTTTAGAGCTACTAATTCTTCTTTTTCATTTGTGTATTTGCCTTATTAATTTTAATTTTCTACTAGGTGTTTGTTCAATAAATATATCCAGACACCCTTTCCATGTTTAGGAATGTTGTACTGATTCAGCCATCATTTTATGCTGCCATCAGTTGCCTGATCACACAGACCAACACTGAACTCAGGAATATCCCCTCACAAGTCTTCTTTCAGACAGTCCTGCCATAGGTTCCTGTGGGCCCAGCTCCTCTGCTGCCCACTGTGGTGC
>JAVSBS010010164.1:58017-75168 GCA_033124195.1 Coracias cyanogaster | reverse complement strand
CAGACAGAGATGGCTCCTCAGTGGCCCTTCACATGGAAGGACACCACTGAGAGAGCTCAGCAAGATGCAACCAGCCCCAACAGGAAGCCCTTCCAGCTGATCGGCTCCTGGTTAAAGTAATCGTGGCCTCACCCACCACCCCAACCACAACCACCTGGGTGAGGGTGGAGCCACAGAGCCACAGGTGGGCCAGATTCTGCCTCTGGAACATGAAGTCAATAAGTTGTGACTCATTCGCAGGTCAACTCCAACTTGGGGCCCACAACTTAAGCCCCAGTACTTCAAAGACTTACCCTCTAGTAAGCTTCAAAATCTTCAAATCTTCAAAACCAGTAGCTTCAGAAAAAAATGGTTTAGAACAGAAACAAGGTTCTATGATATTCTAAATAACTGCAATGCTTAAGAATACTAATGCAAAGTGTCCAAGCTAAGTTTAACAGCTAAAGAGTCTATGGGGAAGAACAATTTTTTTTGCAGGAATTATTAGGTCTGAGATGTTTGGACTTAAGATATCAAAGACAATTAATTTAAAAAAAAAAAGTGTAGATGTTGTTCAAAGTAATTTCTCAGTATAATATTATATCACAAATGATTATAAGAGGGATGGGACTTTACTTTTAAGACAAGTTTTCTCTCGAACTCTTTTATTATGTAAGTCACCTCTTCCTGACCTTATGCTAATTGTGTAAGATTTTGCAAGGATATCATAAAAATGTATGTGCTGCCATGTCAAAAATAAATTAAAAAAGGCAAGAGCAAGAGGATTTTCTCAACTACTGACTATAAAACAGAAGCAGAAAATTATGGGGAAAAAAACCCAAAATGATGAAAAGCATGAACAGTTTTAAGACACTGACTGATGGAATTTTCTCAGAATTTTAGGAGGCTTTGAAGTGTTAGTGCATTTCACAGCAAGCACTGGTAGTTTCTGAACTCATATTTTAAGGCTGTATTTATACCAGGGTCTCCTTTCTGAACTCAGATATAAGCTATTTTACCCTTGCTTATGTAATAAAATTAGTGATGCTCTTGCTGCACTTATACAGCACTGCTCACGTGCCCATGGCAAACTTAGCAGCATTGCTTCATGTCTGTGCTCTGATATCCAGCATTGGGTACCTTGTCTCACACAGACCTGCCGTGCCACTAAAGGGACAACGCACAGCAGCTGTCCTGATTCAAATGGTATTTATTGCTCAACATTGAATTAACCTGTAGCCCTGTTAAAAAATTCCTGGATGAGACCTATTACGGCCAAATGCAGGAGTTGTTGTGTTGAACAGGCCTGGGTGGCTGAAGCTGAAGCTTCATTTTGTCCTGCACTAGGAGCAAGACACCCCTGTCTCCAAGCAGTATAGCTGGGATAAATGCAAGCATACCACGAGTGTGGTAAAGGGCGTAACAGAGACAGAGATCTTAATGTAGTTGCATTGTGCCAAAAATTCCCCTGGGTTTGTAAAATACTTCTTAAATTCAGCAGGTAATTCAGGATTTAGCAACAATTTTGCCAGCTCTGGCATTTTGCTTGTATGTAGTTGTTAGTGTTTCTATTAAGTTTTATTTATTTCTGCAGCAATCCTCCAGTATTTAATAATCTCTCTCTAGATTGTTAATTTTTTGTTCAGTGAAGCAAAGCTTCTCTATTACAGTCCTGAATATCCACACTTGGGATCCCTGCAGTAACCCTGGCAATCTCTTCAGCAGAGTGGGCTACAGCTCCAGCACCTCTTGCTGTGCAGAGCGAAGTCCTTTCCCCAGAAAGCTGGAGGTGGGCCGCACCACTGCTGCTGAAGTGTCACCTGGGCTTTTGGTGTTGAGGCTGCAAGGCTGATGCATGTATGCAGTTATGCATTTGGTTTTGCATGATCACACAGTCCTCTTTAAAAAAAAACAAAACAACAAACAACTAGATTAAGCCTATAATATCATTTTTGAGAGGGCATTAAGGTGCTACCATATAGTTCTTCATCAAGATAGATGGCAGGGCTGAACCCAAACATGCTTTGTCACCTTTTGAGATTTTGCCATTATTACTCATACTGGAAACTATAAAGCAAAGTCTTTTAAATTATTTTCTAATCCACTAATTGAGTAAACAATTCCATGTTTGCTATAGACAAAAGGTTTAAAAAATTAAGATGTTTTCTATTCTATTCTACAGGGTTCTCAAGCACTCACTCTGTTAGCGTAATCCATAGCCTATTAACATAATCTATATTACATTCTGCAGTATCATCTATTAAATTATACAACCATAAAAACATGTGAAATTAGTGTGCACCATATAAATCTTACCCAATTTTTTCATACAGGTATTTCCCAAAACTCTTTTTTTCCATGTCATATAAGTATGTCTAAAAAACATTATTAGGAAGAAAGTTTTGGACAGATAGGCATAAAATATGGGATGTCCGTTTATGCAGAGATGTTGAGAATTGCTGTAGCTTTAAGAAGGAGCACTCTACATGGTTGAAATTCCTTCAGACTGAACTATTGTAAACTTTTAAATCATAAATACTCACTGAAGTCCTCTGGCTCAGGCAATTTTCCTCAGTGTTCCACGTCTTCTCTCCAGCATCTTTCCAGTTTGTAGGTTGCAAAGCAGTTTTCTTGCTTTCCAGGGTGCTAACTTTAGTATGTTCACATTTCTGAGTGCCTTTTCACATTTCTGAGTTACCTTTTTTTTCTAGATCTAATATTTCTCAAAAGAATTCCTCCTAGAAGATTCCAAAAACAACTGAGCATTTGGAAGAATAAATGGTGTTTGCAGAATGTCTTAAACTTTTGAAACAGATCACTTATGTATGTTAGTGATGTAGTTTACCCTTCATTAAAATCCCAGGGGATAAAAGTTTGCTTTTACTTTACTCCTCAAAATTCAGGATGTGAAATACATTGATTTATTGATATTAGTTTAACCAAGTCAAGAACTTGCTCATGTATTGGGGCTTGCTGCAACAATTGGATTGAAATTGATTTATGACATAAGATTAATGAATAATTTCTTCCTGATCTTTTGTTGTGGATGGGAAAGGCTGAAGTGATAGACTTACTGTTCAGATTTCGAAGTTGTGCTAGCCTAGGACAAAACTGGAATGAGAAAGGGACAAGAAGGATTAGACTCAATGTTACAGTCTGAATTAGAGTTGAGATTGAGACTGAGGCCCGAGTGGGTGGTTTCACTCCCAGATCCTCTGGTTGGTTTAAGAGCTATGTGAGCGCTGCTGTTCTAGAAGTATCGATAGGGTTGTGGATAGTGTTAAGGTTTGTTATATTTGCTTAATGTTTGGATTCTGCTTATCTCCTACAGTGAGAAGGAGGGCTGGGACCCACAGAGTCTTACACTTTATGTGCTTGTTGAGTATGGATTTTGTCATAATGTAATGTATTTATGGGTTGGATGTAAGTATGGATTGGATGTAGCTTAGTAATAGAAAGAAGGTGGAGCTAAGTTTATCTGGGCATATGGAGTACACAGGTCTGGCATGCTTCCTCATTCTTGTAGGTTTTTCACATTTTATCACTAATTCATGCTGTACCAAGGGTCAGTAGGCTACGGTTTAGGCTGCCTGCACTCCAGGCCTACTTGGAGACCATGCCACTGGTGCCCTGGAAGGGGCCTTTCCAGGAAGGTCTACAAAGAAGTGTCAGCCACTGATCCTTCCTCAAGGTTATGATTAGACACAAGGTGGAAGACAGTGGGTGGCTTATGGCCCTGTAGAGCCATGTGAAAATCAAATCTGATTGAGGCAAGGTGTGGATTTTATATTTACATGAAAGAGGGCTTCAGTTTTGTGTGAACTGCTGAATACGTTGTTGATATTATTATTGATATTGATAATACACACAGATCTAGTTGAGGACTGATGAGAAAAGGGTGAAATTATTACTATTCTGTTCCAAGACGGGTAATTGTGGCCAAGTAGAGTTAGCTCACAGAAGGGCAGAGGTCCAGCACATGTTGATTTCATTACACAGTACTTGGAGGTCCTGGTGAATATCATAAACACTCCTTTCCAAGGACGAAAATGACTGCTGGATAGTTGTAAGCTGGGAAGTCTTCACTGTCTAACCTGTGGATTTGGTAAGATGGTAAATAAACTGAGCACTTCAGGCACTGCTCTCTGTAATTTTTTTTTGCAGCCTTTGTCCTAATGTTAACAATAAACCTTAATAGTAGTTTAGACACCTCTGCCCTGGCAAAATCAAACATAACTGTTCTGGATTTCACATCCATTGCCATTCTGTTTCTTCAGGTATTAAATTTCATACAGCAATAATAATTAAAAAGTCAGTTCCTAGTGTCTGTGGCACTAACTGAACTCCAACTTTAGAGCTACTGGCAGCAAAGGGTTAAAAAAGTACTCTTCCCTTTGGCCCAAGTCTTTTTTCTGAGTTCCTTTTCTTTCAGTATCATGTAGTAAAAGTAATAACTTATCATCTACAGTTTGCAAATCTAATCAGAGCCCTTGCTAGTGCTAATTGTTATCCAGGCACAGTTAAGGGGAACAGAAACATTAACAAATGATATGCTACTTGTTTTACTGCAATTGATTTGAACATCAAGCCATAAAATTATTGTGTTTCTGTGACCCTGACCCCAACTCAGTTTTAACCCTGAATTTAAAACCAGTCTGGGACAGCTCCTCTGATATAAGCACAAAACGTAAATTGTTTGTTTTCCTCTGAACATCAGTCTTCATCCCTTCATCGTAGTTCTGTGGGTCTTGAAGGAGCACTTTAGGGTTTTCCTTTGTAATCATGGCCCCAACCCCAACACTAATTGTAGCAGTTCCACCTTTACTGTTAAAATACAATGCAGGTCAAAGCATTCTCTGGACCTTTAATGCACTCTCAGGCACTGCCTTTCCTGCTTTAGTTGGACTGCGTTTAAAAGACAGGATTTTTTCTGTTTTATTTACTTCTAGGCCCTACATCTCAAATGTTGCATAATGAAAGGCTTGGATGAGGCTTTGCTTCATATTATTCAAGAGTTCCAGATATATAAGTATTTATAACCAATACATTCTTACGTGATCTTACGTGATGTTACATATAGTACTACAATAGCCTTCCTAGAGACAGTAGTAGGATTACAGATAAATGTAATCAGGGAATATTAAACCATTAAATGCCTCACAGTTAGAAACTCCTGGAAACAAAACATTAACAGGTGAAGCACAATATAATACACTCCAAATATTAACGACATTCTAGTATGATCAACTTCATAATGATGACACCTAATGGTATTAATATTGGAATCCAGTGTTTATAATGAGAGCTACCTTTGTGGACCATTGGGCTGACAATTAGTGGATGTGTCGCTGCCATGGGATGTGCATGGCTGCAGTTAGCTCGATGCTCAAAAGCTCCTTAGTGGTCTAACCAAAACAGCACAGAGATCAGGAAACCAAATGCAGCAGAGGCCAGAACAGACAACCATTTATTAGATATGTTAAGTTAATATAAAAATCATATGATTTTTCTGACAGTAGTATAGAAGAGTTTGGGCTAGACTTTTGTGTTTCATTGCTCCAATGTGTTTGCTTTTTTTGCCAGGTTTTGAGGCACCGGATTTGTTTCAGGGTAGGTAGTTTAAGCCTAGCTCAAATACACGGTTTTCCTACTGTTTCTTTTCCCTTGGATATTTAGGTTTTTGGGGAACCTTCATCTGTCACCATTTTAGTATCAGAATAGGAAAGTTCATCTGAACAGTATTACTCCTGTAAAACTGTAATATTACTGATTCCTACTATAGGTTTAGGGTTTTCCTGACAAAAATGGCAATCATTCCATCTTCAATCATTGGAGTATGAGGACATTTTAGTATTAAGAGAGAAACTCCCTGTAGTACCCTATTTTCAGATAAGTTCTTTATCTTCTTGATAGTCTCCTGGAAGTTTAGTGACAAGATTTGATAACAGATTTCCGTTAAGGGCATAATATGCCATCTGTAGCTTGCCAGTTCCTACAAACACCAAGTTGGGGAGATCCACTATACCAGTATATCACACAGTCTTTCAAAACAACAGTCCAAAAGACACTGTTCCAGATACATCCACTCTCTCATTGTAAAAATCTGCGGCACAGTCAGCTATGGAGAAAAGTGACAAAACTCTTAGATCCTGTGCATATCAGTGCATAGGGAGTTCGTCATGAGATGATACTTCTGGAACACAAACTGATATACAGTCATTGCTTTGAAATGTTAGAGAATAAGTTGGGAGAAAAAATGTAAATATCCACTGTCTTGGGGTGCCAGAGGGCATGAAAAATCACCACCCAATAAATCTTGTTGGGTTAAAAAATGAGTTTGTGGCACCTCTAGGACTGAATACACAGTATTACCTGATTTATGAGAGTTGTGAAGCTACATGGTGCCACTTGAGAAGCCCAAGGCAGGGAGCTGTGCAGGTTGAAGGATAAATAGTGATTATATTTGATTTTCAATGCTGAGACAGAAAGGAAGAAAAAGTTCCATAAAGTGTCAATCACTCTTTGAGACCCTGTTCTGAAAATAACTTTCAATGAGGTACAATGGTATTGGAGCAGTTTCCAGTACCACGTCAGGGTGGTCCTTTACTGAAAAGAAGAAGTAGCCAAAACCTAAATGCTTAATGGAGATGTGGATTTTCAAGAAGGCAAATTAGGGGAAGAGTTTTCTTCTGTAATCAGGATGTTTAAATCCTGATGTAAACAGAGGAGAGTTCTTCAAATCCCCAACTGGGCAGTTGAACAAGGGGAGAATTATTTTTTAGATTTCAAATGTGTACATATGATTGGTAAAGGACTCGCAGATTTGGCCAAATCCTGCTTGTATTACTCTTGAAAATAGTTCTAGTATCTAATTAATGGAATAGTAGAGAAATGGTAGTAAACCAAGTAACTTGATTATCAGAACTATTGTGCAGAAGAGTAAGCACTTTTCTTATTTCCCATTTGTTTATTGGGACCATTTCCCCGCTTTCCTTAAGATGCTGTTAGCATAACGTAGAAAGTCCATGTGTCAGAGATGATCCAGGTGTAGGTGCTGCTGCCTTGAGGCAGGGAATGGAGTGGAGGATCTCTGAAGATCTTGCTTTCAGTGGTTACTAGAGACAGGAAGTACAGCTTAGTTCTGTTGAATCCAGCAGTCTCTTTACAAAGCAGATATGCCTGGTGAATCAGAGTAACAGAGGGAAAAACTATGTAAGGATTAAGGTAACAGGATTTGTTCTTTTCCATTCTCCCACATTCCAGAACTGAAATTGTTTGAAAATGTAAATCATTTAGGCCAAGCTAATGATAATACTTGTACTTCAGGTTCTTTTGCATCAGTATGAACTTCTGGTTTCAACTGCTTGTGAAACTCCATTTCTTTGTCAGATGTAAATTGCAGATGCCGTAATTTCCCTCAAAATTTCTTCCCTCCCTCCCCCCCCACCTCCCTTCTTCTCCCTTCTTTCCTTCCTTCCCCTCTCTCTCTCTTTACCATTGATATGTCTCTGCTTTCCTTCCTTTTATATAATATTTCCATTACTTCTAAGAACAATAAGAGAAATAAGGAAATTGTTGCCCCAAATTTAAAAAGCTACTTCTGTTTTTCCATTGTAATCCTTCAGTAAGAACTTGAAATGTAAATCTATCACGTGTCAACATGAGCCACATATTTTCAACTAAGCTTCCCAGAGAACAGTTAATTAATTCCTAACTTTGCAAGATTACTTTTTTAGGACACCAGCAGTATTTTCTGTGACAGCTATCTCTTAATGGAGCATGCTAAGTGGCTGCACAACTCCTGTGTGCTGGACAGATAACACATACATACACACCTCCTTCCTCCTCTCAGCTGAATGACTGCTCTTATGCTATCGCCACTAAGAAGGACTTTCCCTGTAATAGTTCCCTCCTATGGGCATCAGCTTCACAGCAAATGTAATAATAAAATGTTCTCAAGAAATGAGCACTTCCACTGCTGTTACTTATGCAAAATATAGATTAATGAAGTGAACTGTGGTTTGCTTGGGCTGAGCATGAGCTAAGATGGGGAAAAGTGGGTAGAAGCCATAGGGCAGATGCAGAAGGATGTGTAACTTCATTCTCTTCTCTAAACACTGAAGTGGAGTCCACATTTAGGAGGAGACTTTGTTTCAAGACTCCATTGGCAGAATAACTTTGGGAGGGAGGGGTGTCTTTTTTTTTCTATTAGATGTCCACATAAGAGATCATAATTAATACACAGGCTCAGGCAGGAAAAATCTGGGCTGTGAATATAAAATTCTTTTCCTTGGTAAGGAACTGTTTGGGGCTAGTATGATTCTCTGGCAGAACTCCCACTCTTCCATGTTGCATTAAAGGAATTCAAATATGAAGAATCACAAAATCACAGAAAGGTTTGGGTTGGAAGGGATCTTAAAGATCATCGAGTTCCAACCCTGCTGCCATGGGCAGGGACACCTTCCGCTAGACCAGGTTGCTTAGAGCCTTGTCCGACCTGACTTGAACATTCTAGGGATGGGGCATCCACAATCTCAGTGGGCAGCCTGTTCCAGTGCCTCACCACCTGTTTTTCCCTTTTTTCCAAAAAGGGAAAAAACCCAAATGAGTTGAAGAGAATCCTGGAAATTTTTATCTCCCTATTTGCCATCCATAGGCAGCTGTATTCATATGGCACTAGGGCTGTGGAGGGGCTGGGCTGTGGTGATGGATCACAGACCTTGGGCTGCAGGAGCCCCTGACCCCAGTGCTGCTGGCCCAGCTGGCCCCTCGCTGCACTATGCTGCAGGTCCAGGCCTGGCTGCATCCCCAGAAGCTGCAGGGAGAATGGGCTACAAAGAAATCACATAAAAAAGGAAATTAAAGTGGAAATTGTAGTTGCAAAATGCAAAGCATGTTTTATTATGCTTTCTTTCACTATGTTTTCACATACAGTTTTGTTCTAAAAAATATAGTTAGGTACATTTTGTTGGTTAGCAGCTATGTTGTTATTTTAAACCAAGTATCCCAAGCAGGATTAAATTTTCCTATTAAGCAGAATTAAATTCTCCATTGAAAAGCAATTACTTCACTTTGTTTCTCCAAAACATATCCCAGGAACCAGCCCTCAGCTAAAATAAAGCTTGATGAAAAATGGAAAATCTCTGTAATTCCTGCAATTTTATGATCAAATTTAGTATTAAACTTTATTAAACAATGTTTTGATTTTATAATTTAAAAGACTAGCAACTTAGAAGTGTGCTGTACTTCCAGAAGTGGTTAAGAAATCTACTTGTGTGTCTCATAAATAATTCTGGCAGGTAAGAGCCAAAGTGCTGCTCTTTCTATGGGCACCTATGTATAATTGTATAGTGGACTTCCAGAGGAACAACATGGCATTATTGAAGATTTGTCGTGAAAGATTTATCTTATTCTGTTAAAACAAGTCATTAGATTTATCTCTTTCAGTATCATAGGTCTTCATTGAGTCAAATAAACCATATTTTGTTTACCGCCCTGGAAAGATATAAATGCTAAATACTCTTTAACTTTATTTTATGAGAGTGAATATTATATTCCTCTTTCCAGTGACCTTTTATTGCCTTGTGAATAAAAAAATAATTTACCAGACAGAAATAACAGCCAGAGGAAGGTGGGATTTATGAGCATGCCAACTCCACTAAAACCAAAGGATAAACATAATAGTCTCAGAAAAAAAATGGTGAATTATCTAGTGCTCTAGTCTCAAAACTTTAAAATAACTTTTCTCAGAAAATTAGGGCTTTATTCATGTTGTCATGGCAGCAGTAAAAGAGCGCAGGTTCTGTTTCTTCCTTTTTTCTGTTCCTTGTATGCCAATGAATCTAAGAAATAATTAGATATGTTCTATTTGTAAGAAACCACAATATGAAAGAATTGTACATCCAGTTTATAATACGTCATTAGACACATGAGCTGCAGAACATCTCTGAATTCTGAACACAGCAGATTTTTATATTATCCTAACAGTGTTAGGTATTTATTTGTTACAAATAATTGCATGAAGTCTACAACTTTTCAAAATAAGGCAAACATCAAGTTTCCATGCTGGAATCTGTTTGCTTTATAGGATCTCTGATTTTGAAGCACAGTGTGCTTTAAGAATTAACTGTAAAATGGAAATTTTGTTTTCCTGAGATCAGCTCTCTTTTTACTTTACACAGAAATATTATTTAGGTGGCATCATGTTAAATTCCTTACTGAGATCCAGAAAGACTATTTCTTCCACACTTGAAGAAACAGTTATCTTCTCAAAATATGTGGTTAGTCTAGTTCAATAATCTCACTTTGTATTTTAACTCAGAACTGATTTATAGTTAAATTTGATTTTTCTTTCCCTGGAAATGCTCACTGAAGTCATGCACATGGACAGATCAGACTCACAGGCATATAGCTGATTTTGTAATCTGAAGCATTCCCTCTTTTCTTAAATGTGAGAGACTTGCCAATATTGTTTTCTTATTTTTTTGGTCACATGATGCTGCACCTCCATTCACAGATCAGTACAAATGCTTGGCATTTATGTCATTTATTTGTTCTTGAAGACTGAAGATCAGAAACAGCTTGTTTTCCTAGCTTAGATTTTACACTTTGATTATCTTTCCAGCTGGCATTTACTAGATGTTTCCGATTGTCTACCTGCTCCAATTAGCCCACGGGATCCTTTGGAGGAGGAGAAGAGAAGGAGAAGGCAGAAAGGTGGGGGACAGCAAGGCATCCCTTTGCAAAGTGCCAATGAACCCCCAGTCTCAGGAGTCTTCAGGTTACACATGGGACATGAGGAGGAAGAGTGAAAGGAAGGAGAGAAAGGAACCCCTGCAAATTTGAGGAAGAGAAATAGTTACAGGGGAGTCGGAAGAACAAGGGAAAGTAAAGTAGGGTCTATCTACAGTACATTAGGGCAGGGAGCAAAGGTCAAGTCCTTTTTTAAATGAGGTTCAGGATAATCCCATTGGGATGGCTGCTTCTTCCAGGGAGCAGGTGGTTAAAAGGGAAGCACATAGCAAAGCGGTGTTCGTACCGTGCTCATTTCTGGTCAGGCTGCACTCTCCAGGTTACCTGTGGAGATACTTGGGATGGGGTACAGGGACATTGCATGCTACTACTGTGGGTCAGGGGACTGCCTTTACCCTTTTTGTCTAAGGTTTTAAATTTGTGTTAATATTGTTCTTATTTACATTTTGTTCCTTATTTCATATTTCAGATAGTTTTCCATATTACCATCAAACTAATGCTTACTAATGAAATGTCACAGTTGCATGTATTTCCTAAGCAACACATTCTTCTGTTAAGAAAAGAAATAAGACAAACTCATTCTTAGTTATCTCTAGTCTGGAAACTGTGCTCAGACATAACTGACTGAGATGAGCCAGCAAGGTTGCTGGAGCGGATGGCCTTAATTCCCTGATAATTTCAAGGGACCGTGCAGGGACTCCCATCATTATCTCCTTGATGGAAGACTGAAGTGAAAGAGCAACTTTGCATAGTACCTTTCTCAAAATCAGGCACATACACCTGTGACCACTACACAGAATTTGCTAGCTTTTCACCTGCACAAAATAACAAAGTCAAAACCTGAAGTGAATTACAATTTGTCTATGTGTTTATAGTCTGAAATGAGTATTCTACTGCCCTAAGATTTCATGGATTTTTATGCTAAATTAATGACAAAAATATTTGCAAAGAAAATGTCCATTTTGCACCTGTAATAGAATTTTCTTGCAGCAGCAGCAGTGTCTGTTTTGTGTAGATGACAGGCTGACAAATGGAAAGATTATTTCTGTTCCTTCTTTCATTTGAGAGTCATAAATCTGAAAAATGCGGAATAGATTTTTTTCATGCATCTTATAAGATTTTATAGGCAGATCCAAGATGGCAGAGAGGGCACAGTTCCAGAATATAAATTAACTGTACTGGTACCACCAGCAGTCATCAAAGTGATTTGACAGTATCTTTGTCAAATCAATATACAACGCTTTGTTGAACTAGTGGAGTAAGTGGATATGTCTGATAAAATAAACAATGTGTTGTCCATGCCATTGACATGAATGCTTATTTAATAAGATCATTTTGATTCAAAGTCAGTTTTCATATTTTTACTATTGCAAATCATGCAGAAGCAGTTGTGTCAGTCATCTGATAACATCATATTCCATAGAGATGTGGATCTATTCAGCTTTGTCTTCAGGTGTGTGTATATAGTGCTACTGTGTCAATAGTAAATACTACTATATTTTCTATTCACCCAGCATAGGCAGACAGGAAGCTCTATCCTTTGTCAGTGGTAATACAAAGACCAAACAAACTGGATGTCAAATTATTGGTCAGCTCAGGTGCTCTTTGTCATGGGGCATTTCACTCCGCACTGCTCTGGATTCAGCCAGTTTGGGGGCCATAATTACACCATGGACCTACAATACCACAGGATTTAAAAATTGGTTTTTAGTGCAGCAGTTCCAATGCCAAATTTTCCTGAGACACAGACCTGGTAAACTGAAGAAAAATATAGATCCTTCCATACATATCTGTGGCAGTTCAAAGGCAGAGGATTAATTTGTATTTGTGCTGGTGAGCAGCTAAAGCCAGGGAAAATGTCACCCTGGACCACACTTGAAAGCATCTTCAGGGGACAGTGATGTCAGTAAAACTAATCTCTCAGATCTCTAACACAATTAGAAAAATCCTTACTAAACCTTAAATGACCTGCGTAATTTTATTTAGTTGTTCTCATGACTGCCTAAATAATTTTTAAATGATAAACCTTTTTTATTTTATCCTTTTCCTCTTCTTTTTATTCCTATACATATATACAAACACAGGTACTATTTATTCAACTGAAATATTAAGATGATATAATCAGACGGTACTTTAATGTCATCTTTTAGTACATAAAAGGTCATATTATAATAAGGATTTATGGTTATCTGGTTACCTTGAGAAAGTCCTCTTCTTCATAGTGTAAAAATGAAAGCCAGGCAGTGGCAGGTTCTGTTCTTTAACTGTATGGTGACTTCTCCATCACTATAAGCCTTTCTTTTCCCTGGTAGTGTAAGAGGTACTAGTTGCTGCTTGAGTGTGAGTGAGCCAAATTATTTTTTTTATGGAATAGCTGGACCAATAGCAAGACCAATACGTCTTTCTCTCTCGCAATACGTCTTTCTCTCTGCTTCCACAGAGCCAGGCATGTCCCCTTTCTACTTCAAATATCCTGAAACCTTTAACTTTTCTTTATTAATCCTCACAGGCAATGGTAATCGCCTTTTGTAGGGGATCTGTATGAAGATCAACCCCTCACTTCTGAGGCTTTGTAGCAGAATCCAGGGTTTGTGTTTCTGTTCTGCACACAGAACGAGCCACAGTATGTTTTAAATGATAAAACTATAATTTTTCATTTGAAATTATAGAACTGTAAAATAACTATTTAAACTTAAATTTAGAAGGCCTGCTTTGGTATAGCTCCCTGGTCGTCCTTAATACATGAAAGAACAGCCTAAAGTGGAGAGGGCAAGCCTGCGCAAGTGGGCTGATGTCTTCAAATGTGGTGAGTGGGAGGTACAGAGCTCCCCAAGTGCCTCCCCTCTTCCTCCTACTCTCTGTGTTCAACATCCCTCTCCAGATGGAGTGAAACAGGGAAGAAGCAGAGAGGTCGCTCTATTCCTCCTCCATAGTGTGGCTGCCTTCATAGGATGATTCAGGAAATTATCCTTTTTCATGCATTCCACCCTTTGGCAAGCATCTTTCCCATGGAGGATGCCAGCAGCCTTTCTACCTCCAGGAGGAAGGAGATAAAATTGTAAATAACATTTAAGAGTTAACTATTTTTGGCTATGTTGCAAAGGCTGAAAGTCCTATTTTCTCCTTCACAAATTTGTTTTGTGTGATCTGACTGAGGCAAGTCAGGGAGAGAACACAGAAGACATTTCTACAATTACAAGTGCCGCAGACCAGAGATCATCAGCAGAAGTAAGATGCAAATATAATGAAAAATGGGAAATCAAAAAGGGCAGAGTAACTGTCACAGTCATGATGGCAGGACTCCCGCACATGCTGCAGCTCTGTAACATCAAGCAACCCTGTGCTGCAATTTGGATGTGTCCCATGGCACAAACACCACTCTTCCACCAGGCCAGCGCTGTGCCAAACCCAGCTGTGAGAACATCCTCTGAACAATGCAGCTGCACCTTTTCTACCCTGAACTAAAAGAGAAACATTGTTATACTGCTTGGTGGACAAACGTTCTGAGGAAAGACAGCTACCTGATTACGTACAGTCTCCTACAACCTAGTATCTCTCTGAAAAGACTCTGGTAGATTGTGAACGGGCTCTACCACTGGTCCCAAGTTCTTCTCAGCCAAGCATTTTGGGCCATGTCTGTTCATGGTTGTCATCTTTGCATACTCCCAAATCTGGATACTTAATTGTTTGTTTTTTAAATATAAATGCATCTCTGCTGGCTGGTACCTCAGGTTTCAAAGCAAGATCCCCACTCATAGGCTCCAGTTGCTCCTATATGTCCTCTCCAGTTAGATCTAGCCTGCCAAGTGGTGATGCTGCACTGATGTCTGGGCTTTCACCACACCATCTCCTCTGTCCCTGGAAAAATACCTAGGCATGCAAATGAGTAAGGAACAGATTTGTTTGACCCTGACCTAAACTGAAGGCTCCAAATTGTTCCTTGTGCCTTCAGGGTCCTACTTGAAAAGAAACAATGTGGAAGACAATAAAGGGCAGGAAAATCTTAGAAAGCTTTTACACATTCACAATCATTTTTAGGAGAGTGCTTCACTATACTTCTGTTTACAGAATGGTGAACAGCACTAAGGAATTTCCCTGCTCCACCAAGGGGGATGCAAAGAGAACAGGTCTTGTGTCTTGGTGCTTCCTCTTGAGACTGCAGGTTTGGTAAATGATGCTAAATGATTTAACTGTTGAAGTTGATACAGCGCAAGGTTTTGAGCAGTAAAATATACGAGTGCAACACATACACCTATATTAATGCAGCTCACATGAAATGCATTTAGTATCAGTTAAATATTTAAGTATCATGAAATGTAATTACAAACAGGAAAATAATGGTAAAGCTATTGTAGTTCTCATAGTGGTTCTACAAAATGTGATTCTTGACCCTGTGCTGTCTAGCACTTTCATTATTAACAGTTAATCTGGGAAAAAAAATATGCTAGTAAAGTTTGTAAATATCCTCCAAATCATGAGAGAAAACAAGAAACAAATTTGCTGGCATTCAAACAGCTATGTTCAATTCAGGCCCAAATGTCAAGGACAAAGACACCTACATTAAAAAACACACCTCTAGAAACAGAAATTCTGAAAAACATCTTGGGATTTGAAGCAGACGATCTGCTTCTCAGTGCTGTAGCAAGAAGAGCTAATGTTGATAAACAGGATGATCTCAAATAAGGAGGTTATATTGGAGAATGTTTTGTCACTGTCTCTCATGAAATGAAACCTAGAAGGCAGGATCGGAAAACAGTGTGGCGTACTCAAAACAAACCAACCAACCAATTATTTTTTTACATGGTCCATATTTAAACTACTAAACTCATTGGCATACAATATTATGGATACCAAAATCTCATGTTAATAGGATAAATTCTTGTAAGTACATTCCTCGGAGTATGCTTGAGCATGGAGGTGTTTGTATTTGTCATAAAGCTGGAGGCTGGCACAGGAGTCCAGAAAATATCACTCACTTCTTTCTTTTTTTAAACTTTCCCTGAATCATCCACTACACCTCGCTGTCAAAGACAAGCCATTTATCTAGATAAACCTTGGGTCAGACCTAGCACAGCTAGTCATATGTTGTTGCTCCTACCACTGCTATATTTACCATCCTGATACATGATCAGATCTCTAATATTGTGTTCAGTTCCGATGTTCACAGTCCAAGAAGGAAACTTAAAATCTGAAGATTGTAAGAACACTTTAAAGTATTGGGAAGCAAGTCAAATACTAAGGGATCCTGTTGTATGTCCCTTAACAAGGGCAGGGCTAAGAGACAGTATCCAAAAGTATCTAACTAGGAAAGGCCAAACTCTTCAGCAGAAAAAATTCATGCATGATGGTAGGGTTCATCTGGCTAAATATAGATGCCTGTGTATGAGCTGGTCCATCTAGAAGCTCTGTGTGTCAATACAGATCTAAGCAATACTCTCAGAGGACTGTAAAGCACAATTCATCTCAGTCTAAAGTAATGTCTAAAACGGGTTAGATGAATCACTCTCTTAAAGTTTCTATTTGCTCCACTGTCCGTGAAAGGCACCTAGCGCAATGACCACAGTTGCAGACCTCTACTGAAGGTGCTCAAAGCTCGTTGTCTCTTACTTCTAATGTCTATGAACTGATTACCAGAGGTTAGTAAAAGCAGTAAAGTACAGTACAGGTTACTGCTCAGTGTGGTTAGCGACTGGAACATGTTCTGAAGGACTAAGATGGCTGTTCTTTCAAAAGATTTTTGAAAATCATGGTTACACTTTATTTCCTAGAAAATACGCCGTCACTGAAACACGGCTGTTGGCTTTGTGCCAGAGGACTCCGCTGGCCCCTGTTGTACTGGAGGTCAGACTATCAAATCATGATTCCTCCTGGCTTTAAAATTCTGTGCCTTCAATCACTGCTGATGATCAGTGACATGTTTTCAATGCCTTATTAAGTGACTCTTGATCAATACAGATGTGCCATTACCTGCACGGTTTTTCCTACTATTGTTAGTGGCTGCTGCTGCTGTGTTTGCTTTAAAGGACATAATGTTACAAATCAGCTTATGAATGCTAGATACGCGGAAGTGTCCTGGTTCAGCCAGGACAGAGTTGATTTCCAGCAGGAGCTGGGAGGGAGCCACAGCGGGGCTGTTGGGTGCCATGCTGACGTCATGCCCGGGAGGCTGGCGCGGGCGGCAGCCGCGGCTGTTGGCTAGCGCAGGGTGCCTCAGCCCAGCTCTGCGCATTGCATGCTCGTGGTCTGCGCGCTTTGTATTTCTTGGGTTTGTACACTGTTATCCCTGTTGTTGTTCTGACTGCTGCTTTTGCATTGCCGTACTAAATTCCCCTTATCTCAGCCCTGGGGTTTGTATTTTCCGAGGGGGGGGGGGGGGGGGGGCCCCGGCCCAATGGTTTTGGCCAAAATAAGGGCAAAATT
>JAVSBS010010164.1:13990-41174 GCA_033124195.1 Coracias cyanogaster | reverse complement strand
TTTAAGCAATAGTAACCTTACACAGGTAAACTAGATTTTAAAACAGTCTGAGTTTTGTAAAAATTATTCTTTAAATTCAGAGTTAAATCCTCTAACTTATCCCTGCGAATAGCCAAGCTCCTGCTATGTTTTCTGAAACTAAGATTTTAACTTTCATTGCATTCTCATTATATTTCAATAGAGAATTAAATTAATGGGCATTTATTGACATATCAAATCTTTCTGCCTACTACTGAGACACTTGTGTTCATGAAACTCAACTATATGTGGTACTTAACCCACTTGTGTTAAAAAAGCCTCCCCTCCTGTGATCATAGATGTGCTTTTTCTCTGGCCCTTATCCTATAAACTTGGACAATTTCCACACTCATTTTGCAGAGAGTCAGCTGAGGAAACAAGGCCAAGATCAAAGAGAAGGCATGCAAAGCAGGAATTGCATAAAATCCCTCCAGAGCTAGGTTATTGCTCAGGTTACCCTTCCTTTTCATCATCATCACATAAATCTGAATTGGGAGGTAGAGCTGCTCCCTAACCTGTGTACCTGCTTGCACCCTGTACCCATACCTCGGGCTTTTAGTAGGAAATTCATATGAGCAGGCAAGGAAGGAGTCATACTGAGCTCCAGGAGTCTTTCCTCTTTGGATGCCAGAGGATTGCGTCTGCAGGCCACTATATGGAGCACACTTACCCATCTGTGGAGATTTTGGACTGTGTCTTGGAGATGTCAGGCTGCTACAGTTAATTAGTAATTTGCAAGTCACAGTTGGGCTGCATTTGAAATAAGTATATTAAGAATCAAAGGTGCAAATTCCAAGGCTATCCAGTAGCCTAAAGGAGGGGAACGATGAATTTTTCTTCAGAATTTTATGTTGAAGGCCTTAGGATGTTTATGAGAACTCTCAGAATTGTTTAGGCATTATATTGGTCTCATCTTGTTTGCTATTAGAAATGAAAATATTCGATTAATCCACAAAGTGGATGTTGATCTGTATCAGAGGATTAGAAGTTTCCTCCTAAATTATAAAGTCCTTCTTGTTGCTGTCTCAGTCATATAATGTAATTCTTTTTAAAAAATTATCTTATTTCATCTTAGAATGACATAGAGGTTTTATTGTTCCTGCTGTTTCTCCAGGAAGGCAATTCAAGAACATAATTTCTCTGATGGCAGGAGACCCCACTAATGTCCAGCCTAAGTTTATCCCTAGCTCAGTATTGTTAATAGACTAATACTGTCTGTTAACTAAAGCAGCTCTTTTTTTTCCTTATTTCTTCCTTCTATGATGTACACATAGAAAGTTTTTCTTCCCTCTCTTTCCTAAAAATAGATACCGTATTTGCTGGTCTCCAGTCCTCTGATATAATCCCTGATTTTATGAACTTGTCAGAAGTATTTTTCTACAATTTACTTTTCCAAAGTGTTGGAAAGGCATTAGTATATCTTTATTGAAAATTGAGGACTAGCATTCATCAGTCTTTAGGCCATACCCAGTCTATCTTTAATCATTCTCTCCTGCTCTCAGTGCATTGCAGTCAACTCCTTTTAGGATTTAATTATATTAATCCTTTACTGTTTGAGTTTTTTTTCCATTTTCTTTGCTAGGTCTAACTCAGTTTCATTTTCTGGAGAGTGTCATTCTATTTCAATACTTCCCAGCACCTTAGTTTTCTTTACTGATCACTTCTTTCTTCCTTTGGTTATAGTCTTACTGCTTAGCCCTAGTATTTCCCTTTAGGTCTGCAGCCATTCTTTCCAAGCTTTTTACCTGTAAACTGGTGTGTATGTTTTGGGTATTTCTGCCTCTGAGATGCAGAGAAATCTGAGCCCCCTCTTACATGCTACCTCTGATGCTTTTCAGTTATTTTGACATCTTTAACTAGTTCCCTCAGTTAAAATAATCCCTTTTGAAATGGAGAATACTAAATACAGACCTTTTTCATTATTGATATAATTAAACTGGGATGCATAATATGAGATGTTCTACTAAATGATGTTTATTTGGGACGTAATATTAGTTAGCTGCAAACCCCCCATGGGAGTGAAAAAGTAAGGCTAATGCAGCACCCCAACTCACCTCTGTCCCCATCTACCCCTGAATTCCCCTGTCTACCTCACGTAAGGAGACTCAGCAAACAGCTTGAGCAACGGGATGTTTTTGCATTTGTTAATGGTTTTCTTCTTAGCTTAATCTGTAGGAGCAAAGGTACCAAATTTGAAGGAAATGAGGCTTGTAGAGAATAAGCAACTTGCCTCATTTAAGGAATTCATTCAACACCGGTGTTATACATAGCCCAGATCTCCTGCGGCAAAAGCCCTAACTGAACTAACCTCACCACCATGCCTTGCTCTGCAAATAAATACATCCCTGAGAAGAACAAGTTCAAGATAATGTTAGACATGGATCACAAGATGAGTGTCAAGGATGATCAAGCTCCAGAGAATGTGGTGTATGAGGCAAGAACAAATGAACAAGAGTTGTCTAACCTAGACAGTGAGGGAGTAAATGATAACAGTCCTCTACCCAACTGCAGTGACAAAGGGAGAAATTTGTGCAGGATTAAATAGGAAAAGAAATAATCGAGTTGAATTGCTGCAAGAAAGTTTTATCACATGTTAAAATATATAGCTCATGTGCGTGTACATAAAAATGGATAAGAGTAGATTGGCAAGGAAATCTGCAACACTTCCACTATTGGAGGTCTCTAAGAACAAATTAAACTAGGCCTTCTCAGGAAGGGCATAGTTAGTGCTGATGTTGCCTTGGAGATAATGAACAGACCATATGAGTCCTGGGGAACCTTCCAGCCCTATGACTCTGTGGCAAAGACTGAGAGGTCTAGGAAAGGTCTGGCCTTTCTTGCATTTACTCACTCATCCTTTCTATCTACAGACTCTCCACCAAGAAAGTATGTAAGCTATTGAAATAAGTTCAGCTTTAACAAATGTATCTTTCTAGGTTTGAATTTGACAGTTTCAGCTTTGATGAGAAAACACAGTTTAGTGAAAGGCCAAAACAAAGTTGCAGGAGCAACTCCTTTTTGTACATAGTGTCATAAATATTTCCTTTACACTATGTGTGGTACCAGCTGGAGCTCATTTTGTTTCCTAAAAACCATAGAATTTATTATCTTTATTTTGGCAGATTATCATTTTGGTATTGCCCTCCCTCTGTATTATTCAGATGAAGGACAAGACTTTTTTTCTGATAAATTCCCCGTCAGTGCCTCTGTTCTTCCTCTCTCAATTCATTTTCTGGGTAATTTTAGCTGGCCTTTCTAAAATGGCCTTCATTACTATTAATCTTTGTCTTCTACAATTACATACGGTGATCATATACATGAGTTTGTGCAAAAGGCTTTTCTATTTAAACTCTATAACCTGACTCTATAATTAGAGCCAGCAGCTCGTTTTTTATCTCTGCCTGCCATTAGTTTTACCATTACCAGGTCACTAACTTGCAGCAGTCGCTGCAGCTGCTCCCTCCCTGGGCTGCAGGCAGGTGGGAGGGGGCCAGAGAGGTCCTGCCTGCATCACCCTGCTCCCGCAGTTCTGTTCATCCTGTCCTTCAGCTGGACAAAGAAATTGCAACTTGAACTCCTCACAGCAAAACAAGGGGCAAAAAAAGGAGGACCAGAACAGGTACTTTTTCTCCAGAGGTCTCCCCATCCTGTGGTGTGTTTGTGCCCTGCTGCGATTCAGAGCCTTTTCACTGCAACGTTTCACAATAATATTATGATTTCTACACTTATGCTTAGGGATTTAATGAAGTAGTAGTTTTGGGATGGTAAAATGTTTTCATCTAAGTTCATTTTCTATAAAAGAATGGAAATTTACTTTTTGTGGAAAATGTTCACAACTTACTTCCTTCCTTCCGTCCTTCTTTCTTTCCTTCCTTCCTTCCTTCCTTCCTTCCTTCCTTCCTTCCTTCCCGCCCTCCCGCCCTGCCTTCCCAGTTTCCTGAGAAGATCCCAAAAAGTGATTGAAGCAAATCCAGGATAGAGGAACAAGAATGAAAAGAAACTTAGAAAATTTGAGCTTGTTGTAAATAAAGCATCTTTTAATACACAAAAGATAACATTTAGGGTAGGGAAACATTAACAGTCTTACAGTACACAAAATGGATGTTAAAAGGGATAAACAATCAATTGTTAAGCATGGGGAAGGATAAAATGACATTGGCTTAATTTGTAGCAAAGAAGATTTAGGTTCGACTTTGGGAAAACCTTGCTAATTATAACAGTAGAGAATTACCATTACAGGCTACTCAGAGAGATGGCAGAATTCCCAATGGGAAGTTTCATGAGCATATTTCCAGAATGGCCTTGGTGTGTTTAGTTCTGCCTCTTTATGGAAAGATAACCTGACCTAGCCAGAGTGTTACTCTGAACTACCTTCTCTGTATAGTTTCAAGGAGAGAAAAGGGAACCTGAGAAAATATTTCTCAAATTTTAAAGTCAAATGGAAATTTTTCTTTTTTTTTTTTTTCTGATTAAAAGTAAAAATCTTGGACAGTTATTGTGAAAAACAGACAGTCTCTTTTTTCTTCCCTGAACTGTCAATGTTCAGTCTCTTTCAAAACCTGTAATTCTCTCATTTATTTCCAAGTGGTGAAAAAACCCCCCTTTTTAAATTTTAGCATGAGAGACATTTTACTTGGACTGTAAATGGAGGTGGACTTCTTTTTTTGGTTTTTTTACTGCCATGTGAGCCTGGGAATGCACCATATATTCTGACTGAGCAGCAGTGGTGTTCTCTTAGTCCTAAGACTTACACCACAGGAAGAAATTATCTAGCAAATTGGAAGTAGACGGCAGTATCTCTTCCACCTTGGCGTCACCTCAGCCAAATGGTAAAATCCATGAGCATAAGGGAAAAAGCAGCTAGTTGGCCACTTAACACGAATAGAGAGCTACCTCCTTCACAGCTGGAGGCACACTGCACTGTTATTTTGGAGATAATGTTGGGTACCATAGCGGGAGAGGTGAGAAAAATCAAACAAAATTAGATGGATTCATGATTTCTTCTGCTCTCTGCAGAAGAACTCCAAGGAATTGTAAGCAGCCATATCAGCGTTCAGGTTTTCAGATACTGTGCGTGCTGTAGTTTGGCACTTGGTGAGTGTATTCTTCCTCCCGGTGGCTGCTGACAGGTCTGGCCCTGCTGCCATCTGGCTCACAAAGTAATGAGACCAAATGAAATGGAGCTTGAAGAAATTAACATTCTTTCCTTAATCTATTAATAACTGAAAAGTGTTGATCTTAGTGACAGCTAGATACTTTATTGTGAAGCAGATTGGTTAATTAGAAGCATCGTAACGAAGGTTGTATTGGATATGTATATCCCTTCAGAAACACACGTATTTTTAATAAGGAGACTTTGGTTTTTCTCACAGACATAAACAGTCATGAAAAATGCCATGTGTGAAGAAGTCAACAAAATAAAAAAAAAGGACATTTTTCTCCAACTCTCTGTTGCAGCTTTTTTTTTTGCTATGCAAAAAGTCTGTTTGGAATGTGGCTACCAGCTAAAAGCTGTCAGCATATGAAAGGAGGCATCAGGCAGATCTCTGCACCACTACCACTTCACCTCATTGTCAGGGTCCTTAGGGCCATCTTCCCAGCCCAAATAAGCACACAGAGGGCCACCTTATTTAATAAGGGAAAACACTTACACTTACCCAACTTAACCTCAGTCATGAGCATCTCATAGGTTCATTTGTGTGCTTATGCTGCTGGCAGACCCAAGACCCAGCTGACCCGCAGGCATTCCTTAATTCTATTTAAAGTAGATTCATGTGGATTCAAATCAGTTCTGATTAAGTCTATAGGACCTTTGGATAAATTGGAAGAAATAGAGATTTTGCTTGATTTAATGAAATATATTTTAAGATGATCTAAAGCCACACTGGTACAACTTTGAATTTAGACATCACCTTCTGGTAACTTGTTATTCTAGGAGTAGCTTATTTACCTGTCAAGCTTTTCAGATTGAGGCTGTTAGAAATACTTTCCATTTTCCTGGCACAGTTATTAACTGGTACAAGTCGATGCTTATAAAACTGGTGGTTGTTATTTTAAATATCAGCCTTTAAGTAAATGTCTCCTCATTACCACTTTCCTAATGACTGAAGTACCACAACTGAAGGCACAACGGAGCAGTTCCAGCACCTCCTGCAGACCTGTGGCATTGCCACCTCCAACATTTTCCTGCCCTCTCCATCTTTGAACGCTGCACAGCAGTATCAGCTGCAAGGGTTAACTGTGCAAAATGACAATTTTTTGCTGTTGATTCTTAAGCTCATGCTCCTGTAGCATCTAAATCACCTTGTTAAGATTCACTCTTGTTCACCATGAGAGACACACAGGCATTCAGACCACTCTTTGTTTCTCCTCTATCTCTCCACTGCAACTCTTCACTCCCTCTGACTCCACCTCTCTATGGGCTTTGCTCTATGTTTTCTCCTGTTGATGCTCCCGTACCACCTGCAAGCATTGCTTTCTCTCCACCTTTCACTTCTTTCTCTTCTTCCTCCAACCACTCCCCAGATTTTCACTTCCTCATCCTGCAGACCTTATCAAAAAGCCAAGGATGTTTTTGAGGGCTGTAGCAGACCCCACTAAGCCACATGGGGCCTGGGGCACTGTCTCCTGGTGGGTCTGCAGACATCGTCCCACCCTCATCATGCTCAACCCCAGTGCCTGGTTTCTCACCTTTCATCTCTGGCACAAAATGGCTCCAGCAGTACTAATCAGAGCAGTATCTTTTCACAGCCCCCATTGTCTCCTCTGATTGGGTTGAATGGTGCCTCTGTGCTAGGAGGGCCTTCAAATCCCACAGGCAGAGTGGGCCCAAGTCTGTTGAAGGCTGCTTCTCCCCAGCAGTCCCTTCATCCTCATATCAGCACAGGCTGCATCACCTATGAAAGGGTCCAGCCAGCCCCTGCTCCACTGCCACACACTGCTGCTGGCACTGGCATGCTGCAATAGCATCTTCCTGCTCCGAAAAAGCTTAGCACTGGCTCTGTTAAATGGTATTCTGTACTTAAGTAGAGGAAGTTTATCTTTTGATTACTAAATTTGATCAGAGAACAACTTTGGGATTTTTGTGGCATTTACCACGCAATCATCTGTTTCTTTTCCCAAATGGCTGTTTGCATCAGTAAGTTCAGCTTTAGTATTCCTAAGTACTATTCGATTTAGGAGGCTAACCAAGCACTCTTCAGGTTTGCAACTGTGGGTCTGCTGACTTGGTCAAAATGCCTGTAGTCTTCCTCAGAGTTGTTCTTCCCCTCCTATGGGGAAACTTGTGCCTCATGGCACCAGGGCTCCCTGCTGATGGTAGGGGTCTCTTTTCCTGGAGAACAGACAACAAAGTATATTTGTGCTACAGTAATGATATCAATAGGTAGGAAAAGGCAATGGCAGTATCATCAGAATGAAAGAAAAATACATATTTCTCTTTCCCAACTTCTGAATATCCCCATTTCATTCCCCATGTCTCCCCAGCTTCAGGGGGAAATGTGGAGCCAGCACTATCAACTGGATGCATCTGAAGTTAGGGTCTTTTTTAAGTCTGTAGATACTTAAATCAAAGTATTGACCTATTCCTGGAAGGCTGAAACCCACTTAGTTTTAGCTCTGCACGCCTAGAAATTAGTTTTCTCATTTAGATGCCTAAAAATAGATTTAGTTGTTTAATAATAATAATTTGTGTTTAAATACATCGTTCCAGGAATATCTCACTTAGTTATTAGATAAACAACAGTTGCAATATCTAAATAATAGAAACAGAACTAAAACCCAGAGTATTTTATTCCAAGTGGAGAAGGCATTCAGGCATGTACGAGGTGGGTACACTATCTGGAAGAGAAAAGCAGATTTCAAGAGAGCATGTGTGAAAATGGACAGTGGACTGTTCAGCAGGGCAAAACTAGAGACAAAAGACTTGAAGTTTTGCATATATTTTGTTACTGTTCAGGAGACATTACAGCTCCATCAGTGACCTCTGAAGAAGGATACTTCTTGTCCATAGGTGGAATTTAATTTCTATATTTGAAGAGAACACTTTATTTTTCAACAGAAGTTGGTGAGAACCTTAGGAAGTGGTATTGGAGAACATAGCAAGAGCTGATGAAAAGAGAAACAGGGAAAAGCAACCAGTTTACAACTCCTTCCTGGCTTTCTTGGTGTACTATGGTCTCCAGGAGACAATGTTGCCAGAAGAGATCTGTGGGAGGAATCATCAATTTCCAACATTCTTTCACTCCTGCCCCCTGGAGCTGTAGCAAAAATGCTATAAAACTGACATTTGTTTTGGAGAGTTTTACCTGATCCCGCTTCTGGTTGTCTTTTAAGCTGTGACTTAGACCACTAGTATCTTGGTAGAAGATGTTCCTTGTGATTTAGGGTAGGGTTAAAACTAAGCAATGCCTACTGTAGGATCTCACAGCATAGTCCCTGAGCTCTTACTCTTAGCTTTGCCGCAACATATTTGAGTAATGTCATACGTGTAATACGTAATCCTGCAAGTGATAGTCAAGGGAATAGTACTGCTGACAACAGGTATCTAAGTTTAGCACCAGATTTGAAGACTGGCATGCAGTCAATAATACAGTCCAAAACTGCTGCCCAGCACTCCTAGAATACTAACAGCCACAGCTGAAGATTGTCATGCACCTACCAGATGTTGTACAATAACATGCCTGGGAGGTGTTTCTGCAATAGTCTCGATAGTGAAAAAAGCAGAAAAAAAAAAAAATCAGCTTCTAGATATAAAATATTTAGAGACTCCATTCAAGCTATTATAGCAGTGCTAAAACTGGCCTTGAAAATTTAAGACATGCTACTCATGGGCATGAAAAAACATTGTATCACATACTAAATTGAGTATTATTGATGCATTTCCAAATAGCCCTGAAAAAAACAGATAGTCTAATGCAAAAAAAAAAAAAATTAGTGAACACTGCTAAAGAATTACATGCAGTGCCATCTGTTGGCTCTTTTGTTCTACTTCCATTGAACCTTTGCACATCCATCGAAGGTTACTTTTATTGTCTGAGTTGCGTAAACCCAGCGTGAGTAAACAGAAATGATTTATTTTGTGAATTTCCAAGTTTGGAACTTGTGAAGTGCAGCATTTAGCCTTGTCACTGATTAAGCTGTTTTATAAAGCATTTCATTAATCTTACTTCATTGTATAAGTTATTCATTTTAAAAGATTTGTTGCTATGTGTTTTCAGAGTTCAATAAAAAATGAACTAGTTGAAGTGGAAAAGGATATGGAGCAGAAGGCCTGTGCCTTCAGGGACTGACACTAGTTATTAGACACACATCTTAAGGAACCTGAAATTCCTCCTGGCAGGTGTATCATAAACAGGGAGCTGCAACTTATGTTCTGACAGTGCTGAGATACTTGGCTATTGTAATTAAACTTACATTAAAAAAACCCGCCTGCTGTTCCCCCCTCCTCTGGAAAGGCTAGCAGTTTTCTTCACACAATTATGACAGTATTTCTAACACCTCTGCATTACTCTTAAGGATATAAAAAGTCAGATGTTCCTCTACATGGCCAGACTGCAAATCTAGCAGAGGGGGAAGGGAGCACAGGAGCAGGGAACAGGGAGCAGAGTTCCCCAACAGAGGTGGAGATTGCTGGGAAGAGCAAGGCAACCACAGGGGTGATCTCTTCTTCTAGTCCTATTTTTAAGATAAAGTGAAGTAGATACACAACTGCTTTGGTAAAAGGAAAAATAAAATCCAAACAAAAATCCTATGTAAGCACTACAGTCCCGTTACTTTCCTGGATTGGCCAAAGGTCCATGTGCCATTGCTATGCTGTATATTTAACTCATGACATGGGGGATGGCAAAGTCAAAGGTGAAGCTTCCCCAGGAAGTGTGACTACTTCAGTCTCTTGCCCTGGACTATCCCAGTTTCGGGCTCCCTCTCAGGCTGCTTTCCTCCCTGGACTTCAGTCTTCCACATGCCTGCTGACTGGATCTTTTTGCAGTCTGGTTCACACATCATCAGTAAATTGTACCCTTTCCCACTCACTCAGATTTTTCTTCTCTTCATCTCAGTTTTCACCTGCCTGCAGGCTCTCAGTTTACTCACACATGCATTATGCATGCAAAGATTGAAATTGTCAGGGCATTTAGAAACTAAATGTTAATAAACCTCCACTGATCCTGTGCCAAGTGAATTTTCAAATTGCAATTTGGGCAAAAGTTTGACACATACGAACAGAGCTTTCTGGCTCCCCCAAGCTCCTGCTTGGGGCACTAGGAGTTTGCAGGCCCTCAAGAGCATTAACTTGTGTGAGAGAGCCAGCTTTTCTGCGAACACTTTTTGGCTGAATTCTCCAAAACTACATTTATTCTCCAAATAGAAAGTCATAGACAAAGCACTTATGAGCATTTACAGCTTTGCAAAGTTATAAGCAATGAAAAACAGGGGCTAAAATGGGAATCAATACCAAATCTTAGCTACAGCAAATCCTGGGATCTTGTTTGTAACATGAACAAATGCCTGAGTAGTATCTACATAGCATCCTGTCCACCTGCTGCTTCAAGAGATAGTCAGGCTATCTCAAAAAATGCTAGCACTTCCAATTCCTCTGCAGCCAAGCCTTCCAACTGTAAATTCCCAAAGTGCACAGAAATATTTATAGCTAGCATTTATATTGCTAATTGAAATATTAGTAGGAGATACCAGCTGCTCCAAATATCAAAACACTGACATTCATGATTATTGGTTGGCAGAGACTTCAGGATTTTTTTTTTTATTTTTGCATGAATTTGGTGCTCATGAAAGCATATTAGTGGAGTTGAGAATGTAGGTAAACAGAGATCTAAACATGAACTCTAACCCTATGCTTTACCCCGCCTTTCTAAGTGTATTAACTGCAGAGTCAAAGCCTGGACTTGGTTCCCTGGAAAGGACTAGCCACATAATCTGGCTTTTTCCAAATTCTCTTTCTCAACTGTGCTGAAAGAGCACACTAGACGTCTGAAAAGGTTTATGTTATCCATATGGTCAAGTGTGCAGTTGTATTAGCAAGGAAAAAGAGAGAAATGGAAAAAGAAATCTTGCGCAGCCTTAAAAGATGTTGCTTTGAGGGAGCTTAACTTAGTTCCTACAGGTTGAAGACATGTTTTATCCTGCCTGCTGTCAATTTGAAGTTACATGCCATGTTCTTA
Organism: Coracias cyanogaster; assembly: GCA_033124195.1. Taxonomy (NCBI): domain Eukaryota; kingdom Metazoa; phylum Chordata; class Aves; order Coraciiformes; family Coraciidae; genus Coracias; species Coracias cyanogaster. The sequence continues at coordinate 29,979 of JAVSBS010010164.1, read as the reverse complement.
TTTGCATATTCAAATAATTAAGAAGCACTGCTAGTAAGTTTTATGATCACAACTGAAATGAATGTAGGTTCTCACTGCTTTTGGAATGATTTGAATGTTATTGTATGTATAACACTACATGTATATTAAATGATAAAATAACAACCATTTTAGACATTTTACACAATATAGGAACAGTAGGCCTAATTTCATTATTCTTTTCATGCAGCTTGATAACAAGTATAATTCTCCTTCTTGGAGACTATATAATTGTTATCAGTCCTGCAGTAGCAATCTTGCATAGCTAAGAGGACCGATTTCAACTTAGGTGTCCCTGTCCTAGGCATTGTGCATACAAAAAGAAAAGGTGGACCCATGACAAACAGAAATGACAAACTTAGTCTAAGACAAAAGTCAGTAGGTGGCAAGGTAAAGAAAAAATATCTTTTTCCTTATAGTGTATATTAGAAGCTGAATTGCCCATTACCATGGCTATCATGCTGTGATTTCAGGATTGATCTTACCCTAGCACTTTGTTAACATTTCATTTTGTCAGTCCAGACATTTATGCTATACACTCATCATAGTGGTGCCCAAGAGAGGTGAAGGCTCATCACAGCCTCGGTAGCCAGCCTTTGGATGTACACATGGAGAGCACTGCACAATCAAAAAGCAAAAATTTCCTTCTCAATATCCTATTAGTACAAGTTAAACGGTGATGGACTGTCACTCAAGTGTGACATTAGAGGAGGTATAAGATACTCATGGCTCAGCATCTCTTAGAAGCAGGTGGAGAATTCTTTGCTGCTTAACTAGTAAAAATCCAACAGAACATGTAAAATGTACTAGTTATTTGATGTGTTTGACGGTAGGACTATCTCCCTTGTTGTATCGGGACAAGACACACACTGGACACGATGACTGATTCTGGGTTTCCTCCTGCTTTGCTGCATGAGAATTTTGTGCTTTATTTTTGGCATTACTTCCAATGAAATAACGCAAGTGAAAAAGCAAAGGGATCCCAAAACTCCAGTGACACTGGGGTGAACTTTGCTGGTAGAGGCACTCCTCACCTAAGCTCTCCAGGGGTCTGCGTAGGTGGCCTCCATTACACACCAACTGAGTGGTAGAGCTGACTGGAATGCTTCAGCCACAAATGAAAACACTCATTTGTCAAAAATAGCACTTAAAAGGAAAGCATATAGTTTTACTGAGGGAGATCTTTCAGGTTTTAGACATAATTTTTTACTGGAAAGGAAGCTTTTCTCACCAGGCTTGGTCATTCAAGGCACAGAATCCATGGTTCCCGTCCCTGCTCTACCTGAAGTAGGCAGGGGATTTCAGCCTGCATTTCCCACTGCCTTCTTTAGCACCCTAAATGCTAGTAATCTGTTATTTCAGGTTCGTTCTGAAAACACAGCACCTTTGGTTGTCTTATTACTTTATTCCCTCTCATCTTTTCTAGTTAACATTAAGTATAGTTAAAACCAGTGATTTGAAGATCAGAGACAAAATTCAGTAATATTTTCATTGCTGTTTGAAACATCTGCATAGAGATTTCCACTTATGGTGGTTTCATTTTTAATAAAATCTTGTCTGAGAACTGAGGTTAGTAGGCACTTTGTTAGCAAAACAGCAGCTTACCAGTTAGGGAAGCAGATCATCAGCTGCCTTGTTGCTATAGTGTCTGTCTCTGGCTGTTTTGCTATCATGCCTTCATATTATGCCTTTTAGGAATATTTCTAAGACAAGCTTGCAGCATATTGGATTAAATCAACTCCTGCCAGTTTTTTCTCACTATATGTAACATCATATTATTAATTAACTATCAGTTATGAAAGCTCTGACTGCTTCTGAAATGGAAGAGAGAAAGTTCCTTAGGGCTAGAGGCTAAGGATTTCATTCTGCCAATACATTTATGTCAGTGTAGTGCTGCATTTTTGTAGTTTTTGTTTCATTTTGCAATATCAAACTCTGCATCCCAATTCTATAATTCAGCTCACATCAAGTGAACCAAATAACTACACCAATATAGGACACTGCTTAAGCTTAAATGCAGCATATAGTTGAGATGCATTTACAAAATGGAAACAAAATGTAGAACACAAAACAATAATATAACTCATAGTTATGGAAAAATAGGACTAGGAACGGTCTTAATATATGATCTGCTCCTTTCGCCCCCATGGCAGAATCAGGTCTGCCTTTACTGTTCATGGCCGCTGGGGTCAGAGCTCCCCAGCTCTGAAGATGTCCTGGTCTGCACCCACTGCTTCCTGCTGCCTTGCTGGGTCACTGCCATTATGAAATTTAACCTACTATCTCACCTGAGATTTCTGTGCTATGAGTTAAACTCATCGCTCTTTGCTTCTTTGGACAACAATCTACTCCTCTGTGTTTCCTCACTTGCCACTGGAAGAAATTCTCAGAAATCAAAGGTTTTAGGTTTATAACTTATCAGTCCAGATGCAAGGAGCCCTCCCTATGACTCTATAGTGTGATTACATCTTCTGCCAGAGGTTAGCCAGGGATGCTGCTTATGCTAGGTTTGCAATGGCTCTTGTAGCACTTGGTAGACGTTGCCAGTGCTTTGTTTTGCAATCATAGGTAGTATTTCCAAACACATGACTCCAACATTGAGAGTGCATCACCAATTAGTCTGAACAGCAGCTCACCCTCCCAGCTGCACTGACTCAGTACTGTACCACTGTGCATTTCACAACCATGATTTTTTACTGTTTCCTTTGTTCTGTGTTCTTTTTAAACCAGGGAGCTGTCCATAGACCAGTTGCTGCCGTCAAACTTTTCCTCAGATTGTGGCAATTCCAACCACTAACAAAAAATCTTTTTAAAAAAAATCCATAGGGATCATACATCTGCAGTGGAATAATATGGGTCTGGAAAGACAAAAGGAAGTCTTTACCTTAAGAAGGCATATTATAAGATTTATTTCAAGAGTATTAACAGTATACATCTTGAACACGTTTTAAAATATCACACTCTCTGAACTTTTAACCACATTTGAACATGAAATGATGATGCCAATATTTTGTAAGTTATTATAAAAATAAATGTCTTCAAAGATCTACAGAGTAACCATTGACAACCAAAGTTTCATCCTGTTAAGTGCACTGCATCAGTCTGGGAAGAGAATTTCTCCAGGCAATCATGTCTCAAATGCACTGTCTAATTAATCTATTAATATTAAAGGCAAACAGTTGCCAGTCTTGCAGTGCAATTTCACTCCTTGTGCATTCTCACCATAGCAGATCATTACTCCAATGCAATTAAACTCTTTGAGTTTTTGCAATTATTTATTAATAGTAATTTGTACTGCAGCTATTGCTTGTTGCCCCACCAAACTATACACATACCAAGGATATTGATAGGTTTCAGAGATTTTATTTTAAGATTAATGAAAGGGAGGGGTTGTGGGAGACAGAGCCAGGATACTATAAACTTATCTTACAGTGCGCTCAAGGTACAAATGATTTGTGAGAGCAGCAGCATCAAAGTTTGTGTATGTGAGACTTCATACACCAGAATACAGTCTTTTAAACATGGTTCTGTCATAAACAGAAGGTCTCAGATGTTTGTATTATATCCCATGTTTAAAAGTAATTTATAAATGTTCAGGTAATGCAGAACAGAGAAGAAATTCATCAAGTTGTACTTCAATAGATATGGAGAGAAAGAAATTTACTTTCCATCTGGTACCACCCAGTGGTTCCCACTGTAGTGAACTGATAGTTCTTTCTTATAAGCTTCACTCCCTTGATAGTTGCCATGATTAACTGTAAATGCCATAACTTCCATAATTAGACCAAAGTATCCAAACCAAATGAGCACCAAAATACACCAAGCTTTTTAGACCTTTTAAAATGTTATTTGAAACTTACTTTCCCCCAATATTCTATACAATCATATGCAATAGAATTAAAGATCAGGTAGATTTTTCTTCAGGTGATATTCTGAACCGAAGCTTTAGAGAACACTATGTATTACAGGATACATGAAAAAGATGTGATGCTTGGCAACACTGTTTTTGTTTCATTACCATCACATCTAAATGCAGGGTAGCTGCTCCTGGCACTGCCAACATTTACTCCTCTGGAAATCACCTAGTTCCACCACCCTTCTCCAGGCTGCAAAGAAAGAAGATGATATAAGGAAGCAGTGATGAAAGCTGGCTGTTAAAAAGCATGCTCTGAGCAAAGATATGTTTTGAGTCAGGTGGCAAAATATCTGTCTACGAAGGAGGCAGACTTCTGACAAGTCTGTGGCAGACCTCGCTCAGGTGGTGGCAGGTTGCAGATTCTCCACCATCTGGTCTGGAGGCTCTCCCAAGCCCACAGAGGAGAACAGCTCCTCTTCAACCAGCTTCTAGCAGCTTTCAGATTTTCATACGAATGGATAGGAAGAGCGCAACTACTGCTTCTCAGCACAGAATAGGAGAAACCTCTTATTTTCCTGGCTCATATAAAACAAGACTCCCCCAGACCCTCACACTTCTGCATAGTGTGTGGCTAAGATTTTGCCCTTAATTTGTTTTTACTATGTTGTGGTGTTACCATTGTCTGGCAGTTTGCCTGTCCCTCTGTGCCACACAGTACATGCACAGGATGCCATTGTAAAAGACAACCATGACATACCTCCACTTCAGGGCTGTGGGCTGGCTTGAAGGTGCAAACACCTCCTTTATTACACGCCTTAGCGCAGGATGTAATATACAGCAGTGGTATTCTCTAGCAACAAAGTTCAAGGAAAAGTCTTATTTGGAGTTCAGAATTGGGAAACAGAGGGAGCAAAAGAGCCATGAACAGACTGTGAAATAAATCATAATAAAATAAAATACAATTTATTTTAAAAAAACCTTTTGTTAAGTTTATAGCCATCTCACAAGAGGAGGGTAATTTTGGAGAGGTAACTGGAGGCAGCACCAATGGGGATTTATTCCTCCAGTACTGAGGACTAGATCATGTATGGGTCTATTTCGTCTATTTTAGGGACTATACACTGTATCTTGCAGAATTTTAGGTTCCCTAGGGAGTCATCAGTGGTGATGGTGCATATGAATGTGATTATGGGGACCTCAACATACCATATGTTCCACAGGCTCAATGTATAGGAAAATTATTTTGTAATTGTAAACATATCTGAAGCAGCTGCTGTTTTGGGAGAAGCAAATCCATCACGTAGGACTCCCAAGAGGAGTCAAATCCTCCCTTGATAAATCAAAGTGTTGGATTAAATTTTCCCTGTGGGGTCGAGTATAACTGCTGCTGTGTTTGATCCAGACACCTGAATGTCTTTTTAAATGGAACAGAGTCCCGGCATCCTAAAATTAAATGCTGATTCAATCTAAAGGAAATAGGAATTTTCCAACTTTCTGAAATGAGACATTGTGAAAGATAGAAATCTTTCAAGAGAGGATACCCCATAATTATCTGGGTAGGTGGGTCATACAAACCATGTCAAGGTTGAAAAAAAGCTTTCTTGTAAGAGTGCAAAAGCTACCACTGACAACTGAGGAAACCATTACTGTTTCTAGACTATCAAAACGCCTATAGAGGATTAGCTCTGGCTTAGTTTTGCTTAAGCCATGCAAGACCAAACCTGTGCCGGTCAAAAAAGAGCCATCTTTTCAAAGTGTTCCCCAGATACTATTTTTGTCTTCTATGGCATTCAGCCTTCAGCAGCGAATGATGTGCATCTTCAGACTTTGCTCAGACCATGTGAAACTCAGATAAGCGAGTAACAAGGAACCAGTTTTCAGAACACTTTTTTCCCATTCACTTCCTAGGAATCCTTGTCGTCTTTCCAAATTGAAGACCAGGACAAGTAATCGATACACCTGTATATGTAATTACAGTACCTAAATCTGAAATTAAGATCAGCCTGTAAGACATCATAACAACTTTATTTGTTAAGACACCTATAAATTCAAGATTTCTTTTGCATGCTCAGTCAAAAGGATCTAATTTTGGAGCTGTGGACTCTTTAATATTCTGGAAAAAGTCTCCTTTGCCAAGGAGGAAGCTTGCCATTCAACAGTGTTTTTACTTTCAGGCCCCATTTAAAAAAACCCACAAATTAAACAAAACCTAGGCAAAATTCTGGTTGAAGAAGTTCCTCATTTTATGGGGAACTTTGCTATAGGTTTATATGAAAGGTATTCCTATATAATGGTGATGGAAAGTCATTTAAAACCAACAGAATACAAAGTTTGTAGGGAACTTTAAAGAAAGGGAATCTAGGCATCAAGAGAAGAGAAACGTTCTTCTGTCAGGACAGCTATCTTGTTTTCTGAGTTTTGGGTGTCTAGATGTCAAACAAACCTGCAACTGTCACAAAAAGGAGAGAACTAGGCAGTGACAGACAACTCTCTCAACTGCCACAACTCTGGGTTTAAGAAAGCTTTAGATTATCTAGGGGACATTGGACAGACCATAAAGGAGAGGAACTGGAAGAAGGAAGTCCCTTAGACTCACAGTTATAGATAGAGGTATGTATCTATACAATATACCTATAGGTATCAACAAGCCATAAAATTGAGGTGCTGGAAGGAAAGGGAAAGAATTTGAAAATTCAAAGTCTTTCAGTGGCTAAAAGGGAAAGAGGGAACAGGGTGCCCATACAGCCCAGAGTGTTGATTGATTGAGTACTAGGGAGATTAAATGGAAGAACAGAAAGCCACAGAGATAAAATCTTGCTTGAATTAAAGAAGAAAGATCATTCTTGGCCCCCCAAAAAAGCAAGAGGTCCAAGGGGGTGCAAACAGCAGATCTGCGGCTAGTTCAGACATAGATTTTTGGGAAAAAGAGAGGAAAGACACACGAGAATGAAGAAAGCAAAACAGAAATGAAAAGGAGACCTTGGAGCAAATAATTTTAAGGATTTCAAGAAGCTTAGAGACAAAGTGGAAAAGAGAGATGAAAAGATGGTTGGGAAACTCTTGCTTTGCATTTACTGGGAGCACTGGTGCTAAAATCTGAACTGACAGGATGGAGATGAGGAACTAAACAGAAGGAAGAGATATTAGAACTTACAGGAACAACTAGCCAGAGGGAAAAATAAGTCTTAATTGATGCAAGGTCTTCTAGTTTACCAGAAAAAAATACAATATTTTTCCTGTTAATTACTAGGGACAGTTCTTGAAATGCAACAGCTTGTTTTAAAGAGCATATGGTAGGGGGTGCTAGGCAAATGCAGCAGACAATGTGTTACTAAAAGAAGATCTCTTTTACATAAGGAGACATATGTAATCCAAATTTATACATATCATATCATCAAAATGGGTATTTTAAATCATGCCATCTATAATATTAATATTCAGACTGCAATTACCCAGTAAGGTATGTACCATCAGTCCTTTTAGACATTACATTAAGTGGCAGCTTGAATCTTAGATGTACAGAAAAAGGTAGAGGAAAGGTAGCCAGGAGATTGCTATGGTAAGTGGCGCGCTAACCCAGCCTGATAACATGCTGAGGCCGATAGATGTTCCTGCTGTCTGGAAGCTTCTTGAAGCTCTGCAACCACCGGACTTACTCCTTTTATAGAAATATCCTTTTCCTGCCTTCCTCAAGCTCTCTTTTTAATATGTGCTCAAAATTTAAATTTATTTTTTAGTAAAGCTATTTTTGTGGCATTAGGATTTTGTATCTCTGCAACAACATGGTTCTCTTAACTGTCTCGTTGCCACCTTTTGTCAAGGGCCTCCCAGTTTTATATTCTTTGGCACAATGTGAAGAAGTTTCTGATATAACCTTTCTTATATCCACCCAAATCCTTTTGTAGATGAGCCACAGGGGAAAAAACTGGCAGCACTCCGCGCTTCACTCATAAAATTATTTTTGTTTTTATAATAAAGGCACAAATGAACTGTGTCACAGAATGGATGAATGGATTCTATTAAAATAAAAACCTAATCATGAACGCCCATCTTTGCAACATCCTTGAGCAGGAGGGAGAGCTGAAGGTGGATATGGAGGAGCGGTATCGGGCAGCCTGCTGCCAAATGGTGTAGGAGGAGGGGGTCCCACAGTGGGGTCTGTTCTGAGGACAGGTGTTCAGAATGCCGGCTGTGTGGGCTGGGTCAATTGTGGTGCATGTATGAGCCCAGGTTTGTTGGGATGATTGGGGGATGTCAGGGGTTCTGAGTGAGAGGGCAGGAGGGGTTGGCATGGCCTGCAGCTCACGGGGCTCTGTGCTGTCAACACATGCTGGCAATGGCACCTCTGAGGCAAAGTGACTTCCATGGCAGCCTCTGTGTTCAGGTGGCTGGCTGAATTCGTGCTATGTGTGACCTCAACTCTTCTTGCAGATTGCAAAGGTGGAGTTGGGATGAAGAGCACAGTCCCGCCAACACACTTTAGTTTTTCAGGGAAACTGAAAACTCATGAGCATTGCTCTACAGTCAGCTGGGAATTCAGCCCAAAGGTTGCACGGCAAAGACAATACCATGCACTTAAACCTGAAGTGGATTTAGGATGAGTATTTTAGGTGCTGTAGAATGAGAATGAATGACTAATATTTCCTGTTTTAAAAATAAAATAGAAACAGAAGTTGTGACAACTTGAAAATAACAGCAAGTCCTATGTAACCTAAAGAAAAATATCCCTTTCCCAGTTTTGAAAATCTTCACGTTTCAGTAATAGCGGTGTGATGGCTGTAATGATCAAAGAGAGTGAGCATTAATGTTGGCAATATTACCATTCAGCCATCGCCTTTCTATGGACTTGGGCACCCTGGCTCCTTTTTCATGTGCCTGATACCTTTTCCTCCTCCTGATTGCACTATTTCTTCCAAAGGAGCCAGCAATGTATACAGCTGCTTGTAAAGGTGAACAGGTTCAAAACTGCAATGGAGTAAAAGGCTGGTTTACCCTCTCTCTCAACTAAGTCAAGAGTAGATAGATACTGAAGTGCTAACTTGGTATGATACTTATGTTTCACTTTCATGAAAGTTTTGCAGTTTTGAACCTGACAATGTCTATGAAGAGACTATGCATAACTCTGAAGTGGTCATGCCCACAAAGAAAAAATCATTCATAGCATTTCTTCTTTTTCACCATCCTGACACATCTTCCTGCAGGATCTTGCTGTACAAAGTACTTTGCCTTTGTGAGTGGCAATCTCCATACCAGCCTTGCTTGCTTAAGCACGCTTATAAAGAGTTGAGATAAAAAGGCTGAGGTTGAACTCAACAGCAACTGTACCTTATGCTCACCGCAATTGTGGGTTTGCAGCCTCTGCACATGGAGGTGTTCACCAGAGAGCACTACATCAGGAGTATAGCTCCTTCATTAAACTCCGAGGGCCAGATTAGGTGTCTACATAATGCACAGGATATGGAGGAATGGAAATCACTATTGAATGAGAGGACACCTTATAACAGTCAATAGGAAGTCCTAAAAAGGGAAGAGTGTTTCTTCCAGCCTTAGACATCTGTTTCTTCTCTGGCCCCAAACTCAAAAAACATATGTGAGATTCACAGACCAACAATCTGTCACTTAATTCTTTCTTTGGGCTCAGACAACCAGCTTCCTTTGTTTCTTTAAAAAATGTAGTCAGTAGAAACATTATTTTATCAACTAGTCTGGTGTTCAGATCTGAGTCCTTTCCAGCATGAGGCTAACCAAGCTAATTTCCCGCACACACGGCTAAATACTAATCTGTATGGCATACAGGGATGAGCCTGGCACATGTTCCCTACTGTGCAAAAACAGTGGGAAGGTTTTCAGGGTCAGCAGGAAAGACCATAGAAGAAAGCATGATGTTGTAAACCAGAAAAGACAGCTCAGAGGGCCTTGCTTCATGCCTTGCATGCAAAAAAATCCCCACATCCATTGAACAGTATTAAACAGTTGTCATGCGGTCGCACCGCGTAAAAGAAATGATACAGTGATCAAGAACTAAACACCAGGAATCTTCATGAAAAGTGAATGCTGTAAAGGTCTAGCACTTCTACATCCCTGTTTCTTTGCAGAAGATGTTTCACTGAAGCTTTTTCTCCTTTCTAGCTGCTGTTTCCACTTCCTGCCTCTGGCCATGCCTCACATGAAAGCTATCTTTGCAGTTTTCCCTTTGGAAGCCCATTTCCAGTCCCTTTCCAGCTAGAGTTTTCTCCCTACCCTTTGTCCATTTGTAGCTGCTTAAACTCCTTTGCATAGGGATCACTGGAAGCACATCGTGCCTTCACTGAGACAGGCTCAACAATTAGACAAGATACATAACACAGAGGATTCCCTTTCTTGTCTCATAGTGACCTGAAGGAGAGGGGCAATGGCAACAAGTTCTTGTCCAGCACAGCAGGAGCATCCCCTCAGCAGCCACCCCACCTTCCCAGGTGCCCTTGCATTATAGGTACAAGGCCTTGCAAGTGGAATCTAATAATAATAATGAAATTAAGTTGGCCTACGACCTTCATCTAAACTGCTTCTACAAAGAAAAAAATACTGATAATTGTCATAGGTGACTCCTTTCTGAAGGGAACAGAAGACATGATATGCAGACCAGACCTACGTAGGGAAGTCTGCTGTCTCCCTGGTGCCCAGGTTAAAGATGTGGTGATAAGACTTCCTACCATGGTAGAGCCCTCTTATCCATTATTGACTTTTCAGGTCAGCAGTGATGAACTTGCAACAAGAAATCCAAGCCTAATCACGAGAGACTTCAGGGCCTTGGAATGACTAGTCAAGGGATCAGGAGCACAAGTAGTGTTCTCCTCGATCCCTCTAGTTGCAGGGAACAGTGAGGGAAGAAACAGGAAGACCCATCAGATCAATACCTGGCTCCAAGCCCAGAGTCACCAGCAGGACTTTGGATTCATTGATCATGGGTCAGTTTATACAACACCAGGCTTGCTGGTGACAGATGGGGTACCCTTCTGTCAAAGGGGGGTAAGGATTTTTGCACAAGATTTGCAAGGCTCATTGAAAGAGCTTTAAACTAGATTTGAAGGGGGAAAGGGATAAAACCTGGCTCGCTGGAGATAAGCTTGGGGGTGGCGCATCAATGTTTGTGGGATGGTGTGCTAGCGAGTCATCCCAGTGGAGGTAGGGGACAGAGTGTTATGCAATAGGAAAGACAGAAGGGATATTGATGGGCTAGAAATCATGGAAGTGCTGGAATTAAGTCTTCTCCTCTCAAAAAGGTGATGGGATCAATAGCCCAACTGAAGTGCATCTACACCAAGCAACACAGGCAGGAGCTGGAAGCCATTGTACAGCAGGAAAAGTATGATATAGTTGCCATCATGAAAACATGGTGGGATGATTCGCACAACTGGAGTGCTGTGTTGAATGGCTAGAAACTCCTCAGAAGGGATAGGCCAGGAAGGAAAGGCAGTGGAGTGGCCCTGTATTTAGGGGGGTTCTTTGATTTTCTCAAGCATAATGATGATGATGATGATAGGTAAGAATCAGGGGGAAGGCCAACGAGGCCGATATCGTGGTGAGAGTCCATTACAGACTGCGAAATGAGGATCAAGAAGCAGACAAAATACTGGGAGAAGTCTCACAGTCACTACCACTTGTTCTTGTGGGGACTTCAACTTACCAGATGTCTGCTGGAAATACAACACAGCAGAGAGGAAACAGTCTAGGAGGTTCCTGGAGTGTGTGGAAGATAACTTCCTGACACAACTGGTCAGAGAGCCAACAAGGGAATGCTTCCTGCTAGACCTGTTGTACACAAACAGGGAAGGGCTTATAGGTGATATGAAGGTTGGAGGATGTCTTGGGCATAGTAATCATGAAATAATGAAGTTTTCAATTCTTGGGGAATTAAGGAGGACTGTCTGTAGAACTGCCACCTTGGACTTCCAGAGGACAGACTTTGATGTGTTTAGGAGACTAGTTGACAGAGTCCTTTGGGAGGCAGTCCTGAAGAGCAAAGGAGTCCAGGAAGGCTGGACATTCCTCAAGAGGGAAATCTTTAAGGCAGAGAAGCAGGCTGTCCTGGTGTGCTGTAAGACAAGCTGTAGAGGAAGAAGACTGGCCTGACTGAACAGAGAGCTTTGTCTGGAACTCAGAAAGAAAAGGAAAATCTATGGCCTGTGGAAGAAGGGGCAGGCAACTCAGGAAGACTACAGAGATTCCACGAGGCTACACAGGGAGGAAATTAGAGAGGCTGAAGCCCAACTAGAATTTAATCAGGTGACTGCTGTACAACACAATAAAAAAAGTTTCTATAAATACTTTAACAGCAGAAGGAGGCCTAAGGAGAATCTCCATCCTCTATTGGATGCAGGGGGAAGTATAGTGACCAAGGATGATGAAAAGGCTGAGGTACTGAATGCCTTATTTGCCTCAGTCTTTAAAAGTAAGACCAGTTGTCCTCTGAGTCTAGTCCCTTGAGCTAGGAGACAGGACAGGGAGCAGAATTAAGCCCCCATAACCCAAGAGGAAACGGTCCGTGACCTACTACACCACTTAGACATACACAAGTCTATGGGATCCACCCAAGGGTATTTAGAAAGCCAGTGGAAGTGTTCACCAAGCACTTTCCATCATTTATCAGCAGTCCTGGCTAACCAGAAAGCTCCCAGTTGACTGCAAGTTACCAAATGTGATGCCTATCTACAAGAAGGACCAGAAGGATGAGCCAGGGAACTACAGGCCTGTCAGTCTGACCTCAGCACTTGGTAAGGTTATGGAGTAGATCATCTTGAGTGCCATGACATGGCATACACAGGACAACCAGGTGATCAGGCCCAGTCAGCATGGGTTTATGAAAGGCAGGTCTTGCTTGACTAACCTGATCTCCTTCTAGGACAAGGTGACCCACCTAGTGGATGAGGGAAAGGCTGTGGATGTTTTCTACCTGGGCTTTAATAAAGCCTTTGACACCATTTCCCACAGCATTCTCCTGGGGAAACTAGCTCTTCATGGCTTGGATGGGAGTACACTTCTCTGGATTAAAAATTGGCTGGATGGCTGGTCCCAGAGAGTGATGGTGAATGGAGTTAAACCCAGTTGGCAGCTGGTCACAAGTGATGTTCCCTAGGGCTCAGTACTGGGGCCAGTTCAGTTTAATATCTTTATCAGTGATCTGGAGGAGGGGATTGAGGGCACCTTCATAAGTTTGCAGATGACACCAAGTTAGGTTTATTGATCTGCTTGAAGGCAAGGAAACTCTACAGAGGGATCTGGACAGGCTGGGCCATGGCCAATAGTATGAGGTTCAACAAGGCCAAGCGCTGGGTCCTGCACTTTGCTTACAACAACCCCATGCAGTGCTACAGGCTTGGGGAAGGGTGGCTGGAAAGCTGCCTGGTGGAAAGGGACCTGAAGGTCCTGGTTGACAGCTAGCTGAATATGAGCCATCATTGTGTCCAGGTGGCCAAGAAGACCAACAGCATCCTGGCTCGTATCAGAAATTGTGTGGCCAGCAGGATTAGGGAAGTCATCATCCCCCTGTATTTGGCACTGGTGGGGCTATACCTGGAACACTGTGTTCAGTTTTGGTTTCCTCACTCCAAGAAGGACATTGAGGTGCTGGAGTGTGTCCAAAGAAGGGCAACAAAGCTGATGAAGGGTCTAGAGAACAAATCTTACAAGGAATGGCTGAGGGAGCTGGAGTTGTTTAGCCTGGAGAAAAGGAGGCTCAGTGGAGACCTAATTGCTCTTTACAACTACCTGAAATGAGGTTGTAGCAAGGTGGGAGTCAGTCTGTTCTCCCATGTAGCAAGGAATAGAACAAGAAGAAATGGCCTCAAATTGCACTAGTGGGGGGTTTAGATTAGATATTAGGGAAAATTTCTTCCCTGAAAGGGTTGTCAAGCTTTGGAACAGGCTACTCGGGAAGTGGTGGAGTTACCATCTTTGGAGGTATTTAAAAGACGTGTAGATGTGGTGCTTAGGGACATGGTTTAGAGGTGACCTGGCAGTGCTGGATTAATAATTGGACTTGATTATCTTGAAGGTCTCTTCCAACCAGTAGAATTCTATGATTCTCTGTTAGAATCTTCCCATCTCCAATGATAGATACTTTGAATTTTAGCTTTGGCATCAGGATTCTGGAAAGATGTTTTCTCACTATCTTGCTGCTAATTAAAGCCAGCTCACTGAAGGCTCCGATCCACAGTCCCAGGTGGCTCCTGTCCCTTTCATTTGGTACACAGTTATTTTCCAGGTCATTAGTTAGGGTATATTTAAGCAGTTTTCAAAAGCAATGTTTGCTAGGTGCAATGTGTTAAATCCACCCATCAAAACCACACTCATATTTTTAAAAGAAAGTAATTATTAATCATGCCAATTAAATTATTCATTGTAATTTTGAGCTGATCTGCCACTTTGAAAATAAACAGCTTCTTTTGTCTTTTACATATGTTTTAGAACTGCATTACTTAATAGGCAGCTGTAAGCCTGAGCAAAAATCAAAGAAACAGAAATCTGCCAGCAGATGTTGCATTTCAACATCTATTCCCTCACTCAGCTCTGAAAATCTTATGTGCAGAAATGACTTTCCTTGAGATGACTCCGTTCATAACCAATGACTCAGCATCAGCAATCATCCTGGGACAGCGAGGCAGAGTATGCACAGCCTTTGAACTGACTCCATGGATCATTGATCCCAAAAGTCACTCACTGGAGACAACAGGTGGTTGGGCAGTATTACAGGAATAGGTTTATTGATTCAATTCCTTAAATAAAACATTATGAAGAAAAGACTATCACAAAAGATCTGCAGATTATCCAGCAGGCTTCTGGCATGCATCTCACTCTTGATATAAAATATGCATGGTACAAATGCCCGGGGAGTCTGGTTCTTGTCATTGGGATTGTGTCACACAACAGCAGCAACTTGAGCAAAGGAAGAATGTGTGTGAAGAGTATGTTTACATGGATATGTGGCTGAGCATTAATACTGAATTCATTCACTTTATGCCTGCTAAAAATCGAAACTTTTATCTATATTTGACCTTTAGCACATGCTGAATCTTTTCATGTGTTTACACTAATTTTATATTTCCAGCCATCTCATCTATCACTATCTAAGCTCTGTCATGGATTTCAGGGTAAAATCAAATAGGTCAGTCATACTTTAAAGCTGATTCTGCTCTAAAAGGAAAACTCACGCAATTAGAGACAACCACAAGGTGATTAAAGAACCTGCGACCTCCCAGTTGAGCTGGGTTCACAGGCTGTGTGATACTGGAGCCCAGTTTGGGTTTGGCTCAGGAGGGTTAGGAGGCATGTAGGTGATATGGTTGCCTGGCCCGCCCTTCAGATGCAGCACAGAGGATCTGCTGAAATTGTCTCACAGCTGCAACACCTTAGCTGTTGTCTGTCTTAGCATCTGAAAGGCCAGGTTAAGCACTGAGGCTTAGCACTGGTGTGCTTTCTGCAGTGGTCTGTCTAGCTTGGACACAAGTGTGATGCTTCTGCAGGGCTGCACAGCTCATCAAGGTAGCAAGAAGCTCCCCGTGCCATCGCTGCAACTCACCTCCCAGTTGTATCAGGAATCACACATTGACAAGGGTTGTGGAAACTATTCCCTCATCTTGGTGGCCCCACTTCCAAAAATATTTTCGGGAATGGTACTGACTGATAAAAATATGCGCTATAATCTATGCCAAGACAGTGGTAAATTTGCTATAGCAACATAGTATGTCTGATGGTTATGTTATTCTGAAGCCTCAGCTGTGGGCCAGGACTACTTCACACTAGATATTGTACAAGCCCAGACTGAAAACTGTCACTGCGGATTTGCTGTTTAAGTAAGTAAGTGATGTGATGAATGATGATAGCCTCAGTTGTGAAAAGTACTGCTTTTAGAGTATAAATCCTGCTATTTTTATCTTCAGTTGTTTGCTAAATATCCAAGTGAACTTAGAGGTTCAGGGCAACATGCTTTCTCACAAAAATTTTGAGTAATTTCTGACTTTCCTTGCATTCCTTAGGGCCCTAGAGGTGCCCTAACAAAGTCATAGAATGGTTTGGGTTGGAAGGGACCTCAAAGGTCATCTAGTTCCAACCCCCCTGCCATGGCAGGGACACCTCC
>JAVSBS010010164.1:0-11911 GCA_033124195.1 Coracias cyanogaster | reverse complement strand
TGCCATGATGATTCTGTGAAGACAAATGACATCACTCTGAATTTCCCTTCCTTTGTTCTTCTTCCCCTAGGTTTATCTGCTGACCATATGGTGTGGAATACCCCTTTGGTCAGCTGGGGTCAGCTGTCTCAGCTATGTCCCCTACCAAATTCTTGTGCACTCCCAGCATACTCGCTGGTGGAGCTGGTGAGAAGCAGAAAAGGCCTTGACTCTGTATGCACTGCTTGGCAATAATGAAAACATCCCTGGGTTTTCAGCACTATTTTCTGCACAAATCCAAAACATAGCCCTATATTGGCTACTATGAAGAAAATTAACTCTATCCCAGCCAAAATCAGCACACAACAAAACCTTCAGCTACTGCACAATACTGCCACATAGTATCCTGTAGAAGGATGTCCCAGGGCACTTTGCAACAAATGAGTTTCAGGTCATAAGCAGAGAAGTCCGTCATTTACAGCAGCTGTGAGTCTGGCCTTGCTTTCTGATACTTTTAAACAGCATGCATTGACCCTTCAGTTTACACTTTGTCCTTTCTATTTATTAATATTTTATTAATTAGAGCAGAAACTTAACATTTTGCAACTCTTTAATAACAGGAGGTTCCTTTAGGAACTGGTTTATTTTAGAAGTTTTTGAAAAAATACATGAAGCCATCTAGAGATGGTCAGTTCAATTCAACAAGGATTCATCCTGCAAGTTGCTAAGCATGACCTGCACGGTGCTCATGGCATTCCCTCTACGTGTCACCTTCCAAAGAGTCACACAGCACACTGCCAGACTGCATTGCCTTACCCCTGCTCTGGCTCAGTGATTTAAGAACATATTGTACCCTGTTCCTAATATATGCCAGCATGCTATTCTGTAGAGTATTTGGACAAGGTTGCTCTCTTAGCATTATGGGACAGCCCAGTGTGACTTACATGACTACACTTCCCTGAAATGCTTGGGGAAAGTGGAACACAGATTTGCTTTAGATGTGCAGGTCATGTAATACAGTAACAAAGACAGAGGTACTAGCTGAAACCAGAAGTTCTCCTAAGGTCAATGTAGCATGGTATTATTTGTGTTATTATTATTATTGCTTTATTATTTCCTGGCTGAAGCTATTTTCCCATCACTCCCTAATGTCTGTTAACTGTGGAATAATAATCAACAAATGCCTTTGTTTAAATCAAAGTTTGAGCCATTGAATCGCTGCAGTCTTTCATTTTTTATCATATGTGCTAAAGATGCTGTTCAAGCATCTGTCCACATTATCAGGCTCAGCTGCACATTTGTTCTCACAGAGTCAAGGAAAAGCAGTATTTTCCTGATGACATTCCCAGAGCCATCAAATTGTTTTTCCTCTGTTAAGAATCTCTCCCAGGAGGTATAAACAACTTTCAGAGAGGAGAAAAAAAGCACTTGAGGCAGCTTCTGAGATGACAAAGCAAAAAAAAGTTAGGGGAGACATGACTTTTCCTCCTCTTTTTCTCATTTCATTATTTGCAGTGTTACTTAGTAGGTCCTCAGAACCAATGAGTCAGAAGACAAAACTCTTCAAATAATCCCAAAATGTTCAGAAGAATTTAATGTTTCACAAAATCACAGGCTGCCCCATCTCCAGAAATTTCTCTAATGACTGTTCTACTGGAGAGGAGAGGAATGCTTTCGCTCAGTCTTGTTCATGAAAATAGTGCCCTAAAATATTCCCATCCTCGGTAACAGAGAGTTTGGACAGGTCTGGCCTCTCCTGCTCCTGATGGTCCATCTCTCACCTGATGGGGTTTTTGGGATGGCAACCCCTTTATCTAGGGAAGACTTCACTGAGGGGTCCAGTAGTAGGGCTGGTGAGTAGCCACAGTAGCAGTGGTTGCTGTTGTATCCAGATGTCATTTCCTTGACACCAGAGCCCTTTTAAAGTGGGATGAAGAGGAGAACAAAGTGGTATCATAGCAGGGGTTCCTTGCAAGGGCTGCGTGTTACCATGGGAGAGGGTGGCCACATGCTCCATTTTCAAAGGCGTCCATGTAGAGAAACTTCTCCTGAGCCAGGAACAAACTTGGCTTTGTCTTCTCTGCAGGATCAGGGATGCGATTAGGACTCTGCCAGTGTGTGACCTGGTAAACTGGATGTTGAGATAAGATAATGCACTCTCATCCATTTCTGTCAACAAAGGCAGGTTTTGGCATGCCTAATGACAAAATTCTTCCCTCTGAACAAAACAGTGCAAATTTACGATTCTGATGTTGGCTGTAATTCAGCTCTTCTGTATGTCAGTTGCCAGCAGCTTCCTCAGATGAATCAGTTTCTGTTCCCTAAACTGAGGCAGACAGATGTTAATAAAATATCTGTGCAGTGCTTAATTCCAAATACTACAAAGAGAACTTTATTGGATTTACATTCTGTCAAGAGGACTGGTTGAGGATGTGCAAAAAAATAGTCTTTGAAGCAAAAGACACAGAAGGCATCCCCTTGTTCCATCTTGGACAGAAATCTTTGGGACACTCACATAAATCATATTTCACATGCTCTTAAATATCTGTGGGATTGCAACATTTATTTTTGTTTCCACATGATTCAGAAAAAATTAACTAAGATTCCAAATGAGACAACTCTAGCACTGCCTTTTGGCCAGAAGGGGATCTGGCCAAAGGCAGGCTCCTTTCAACTTATTTCTAGCACACAGACAAAGTTTATTCATCACCAAGCAGCCATCTAGGTTGATGGACTTTGCAAGCATCCCACCAAGAGTGGAATCCTACCAGAATAAGACTGTGCCAAGTTAACTGGGTACCTCACAGTGGCCAGTATCTGTAAGCTGTCTTCCTGTTACTGTCAGATACAGAAAGACTTGGTGCTATGTATTACATTTGGAAAAGTATCTTGGCTCTTCCACATAAAACATACTGTTTTGGCATAGATAGCTGGATCAAAGAAGAAAACACACATTGACATTATTTTGATTAACCTTCCAGGGAAGCATTTGTGAGACAGCATTTAGACTATAAACAATTCTATAGAGGAAATCTGAAGAATTTGGCAGCAGTATTAAATTGCATTCTACCTTAGTAGTTGCTCTTCCTGATCATTAGCCTGAAATGAAAACTGCCTGGGAATGATTACCCATCCCCCTGGATTTTCTTTTAATGACAGAGAGCTTGAGCCCAACAGAAAAGCAATACCATTTTTTGGAAAAGGAAAAAGTATATATAGTAACATTTGCTGTGTATCAAACCCATGCCCATTTATAACAATAAGTCATAATGTATGGATTTCACTTTTACGTGTCCTTAAAAAGAGTTTATTGACTATTAAGGAAGCTATTATTATTATTAAAATACTGTAAAGGCACATGGCAAGCAGCTGCGTGATTCCAAGCAGCATAGCCAAGAAGCTCCTGCAGTACAGCTGTGTTTGCAGTGCAACCACCTCTGGCTGAACTGCTTGCAGCAGCTCCCTGGTAGGGTCAGTGGAGAGGAAGGCATGACCTCCAAACCACGTTTATGGCACGACTCACCCAACTTCTTTTACAGTCAAAATAATTGACACACTGTTAGAGAAAAAAAATTCTGTTTACATCTGATCAGGATTTCCCTTGCTGCACCATGGGAAGGTTTCCTTTCACTGCTCACCTCTGGGAGGAGTCTGACTGCCCTCCTTCTAACTCCATCAGGAAGCTGAAGACAGCAATTGCATCCCACTTCAGGTCTCTTCTCCCATTGAACAAGCCCAGCTCTTAGATGCTTTTATCAGAATGGGGTGCAGCTCCTGCTCTCCTCCCTGGCCAACACCACCTGTGTTTCCCCAGAGCAGGATGAGAAGCTCAGACGCAGGTAGTGACAGGTGGCACCTTCAGCGGTGCCTCATGTCAACTGTACATTTGTAGCTAAAGCCAAACACATGCCTAACCCTGACTGCTGAGCAGTGCAGCCTCTCCTCCGGCTGCTCTAAGGACACGTAATGGCAGTGAGCATCATACTTAGTGTGTGGAAATAAGAGAAGATTGGCGAGGAGGATTGTAAACATGCTCAAGTGACTTGCAGCTGGGGTGTCAAAAAAGACATGTATCACGCTAATTGTTGCTCAGTTTTGTGTACTTGACAAGTAGAATATCTGCGTTTGGACAACATAGATCTGTGAAGTACTCAGAGGCATCTTATCAAACATGGTTGACATTCCTGCCCTGCTGTGGGAAAGATCTAAACACAATGGAAAATTATGCCTGCAAGAATCCTTGATATACAGGAGAAAGCAGCATGTTCAGAAGCTTTTTCATTCCCTAACATGGCCCAAGCTCTGCAATGCCTGCATCCTCAGTTTGTACCTCCTCCTGGGTGCTGCTGCAGAGATCCCCCAGTTCATGGAATAACAAGAATAAATTTACTCTTTGCTTTTCAACCATGGTTTTGTGGTTGTTCCTGCATCCTGCCTGTGCCAGCCCACATGCATCGGTACAGTCAGCTTAGCATCCACATTCAGACATTGGACGGGTATCACTGACAGTCTCAATATTACCCAACCACTGAACTGACATTTTGAAAGTATATAAAAGTTCATCTATCAGGAGAAATTTCAGAGAGAAAAAAGCAAGTGAGGTGTAATGGCAAAACACCATTGCTAGTGTGACTTGAGTCAAAGCACAGCTGTCATTGTCAGCAGTATGACTATGGTCACAAGATAGGTAGTTTCAAAAATAAAAATACCAGTACAGATAAGTGTTTTAAAAATGGCAGATACTATTTTAGTGTTCATATGAGAAATGTTATAAATAGGTAATTTTCAATATAAAGCATGCAAGCCACAAGAGAAGACAGACTCTGCTTACACTGTTGCTGCCTGGATTATCTATGCTGCAGTTTTGCCCTAGAAGGAATTATCTTTATCAAGGTTTTTAACCTCAAAGAAGGACTAAAATGATGTTGATAAAGGGATTGTCCATTGAACATACCTTCTCAGGTTCTCTTTAAAATCATGGTGGATGATTCTTCTTTTTGTGTGCTTATTACAATGTGATTTACACAAAAGGTGGTGGGTGGGCATTGGATAAGATGTGGAGGGAGAGAGACACACAAGCAGGAACAGACTGGGAGCTGCAGCTCATCCTGCAGCTGAGCTGGAGTTATTTCCTTGGATGGGATAGAAAGACCCAGGCTTTTCCCAGGAACTCAGAAGGGTATAGGTAGAGCTGTTTCTATACCTTTGGTACTTTCACTCTATTTAAAAAGTTTTCTGTTTGAAGTGTTCCAGTTTTAGCATCACACATTCCTTCCTTTTGGGATGCTTCTTTTAAGGAATTTAACCTCAAAGGCTTGGTCCATTTAGGGCATGTCACAAAAGTAGTGTCTCCTTGTCACCATGCTAAAGAATCCATTGATTGACCTATACTTGAAACCATGCTAGGTATTTTAGCAACAGTTTATGAAAAATTATACAGTATGAAAACAATCACAGGAAAGCTAGCATATGCTGAGCATCTCATGAGTGATTTCATTTTATCAAGCAATTTGAATTTTTTTTTCATGTGAGTATTGCAAGAAAGATGAGTGCCAGGGATAAAATTAAATGAAAGAAGGCAGTAATTTAGCAATCTGGGACATGGAGGACAAGAGGTGTTGCATATGGGAAAACACATGATGAGAGATCCATGGTGTGCTGAAGCTTTGCAAAGCTTTGCAGGTACAGCCAAGAAAATTCAAATGAGAAGGAATGGGCAAAAGGGAGACAGTGGCATGAATCATAGAGGTGTAATGAGAAAAAGGTCAGGAGCTAAGATCATGTTAACCAACTGGGTAGACTGAATGGGAACAAAGAAAATCTCAGGGAGGCCAGATCCAAAGACGACACAATGTGAGTTGATGATTTGTAATTTTAATAATGCAAAATTCAGTAAATAAAATGTTAAAATAAGCAACTTTAATAATTCATTACAACGTTTACTATTTTAGGACTGTTATTTTATAGCATATTTGATTCAATTGCTCAGTGTCATTGTATGTCCTTTCCTTGTAACCATGCCACAACTTAGACATTACAGGGTTTCATTAAATGGCCAGCTAATTGTAAGGTATTTCTGAGTTTTTCAATAAGCTAGGACCCTGTCTGTCACACTAGAACATCAGATTTGATCTAGAGATACACTCTTGTTCACCAAGGTTTTACATCTCCTCAGGTGCCCTGTATTTCTAGTGCTTGTACTAAACCAGCAATTCTGTGTAGGTTTGAATATCGTTTAGTACACCAATAGTTTGTATCTTCAAAGCACTATGTAAATATTAACCAGTGTATACAGACCTGAACTTCACTGAACGATGCTTGTGTTAACTGCAGGAGTTAAGAGCCAGAGCTGCATAAAAATTTAGAGGTTATGCTGTGTTTATCTTTGCTATATCTGTAAAAACACTTGTAGGTGCTTTTGGTAGAGATGAAATTTTTGCATGCAGAAATACATAACCGTCACAAAAATATATCTTCTTTAAAAGAGTACTCTGTGTTATGATGCTGGCCAGTGACAGATGCATACATATGAATAGGTAAAGTGTCAGTGGTGGGCAAAGGCTCCAAAGACTAAGAAGTATTACATGGCTGACTGCAGGCTTGTTAGCTTAGCACTTACCCCAAGGAAATAATGGGAAGGATTGAGCATGACATCTATGTTATAGTTAAAGACTGGTTTAAATATAATATAAGATGCAAGTACAAGTTACGCTAATAACACACTTTAATGAAAGCAATACCATCCCCATTAAATGTAATTTTTTTAATGTTAGCATTTAGCACTGAAATATTACTAGCATTTTTTACAAAATTAGTTAATAAAAAGTGACAGCTGACATAATACACTTAGATTTCCGCAGGTTCTTTTACATGATACAGTATGACATCCCGATTAAAAACATTTACCTGAACCACTGAAGCACATAGTAAAAAAGATTAAAAAGTTACTAATAGATAGATCGCAGAAAGAAATAATTGATGGGGTCTCTTTTCTAGACTCAAATGTGTTTGGTCTCTTTTCTAGACTCAAATGTGTTCAGTCTCTTTTCTGAGGAGTAGAAAGCATCAGATTACTCCTACAATCCAGCAAGACCAAGGCTTAAGAGAAGACTAGCTAGCTCAGTTTCTTACTAGCACAGAAAGGATCTCATGAAGATCCTTACATTTGTAGCCACATACTGGTATCTACTCTCTTTTTTTCTTACTCTGGCGTTTTTAAAATCTGACCATTCAGGTATCACAGTGTTCAGGGCAAAGTCTTCACTCCTGAGGTAGAACCAAATCTTATCTTAGCCAGTATCACGCTTTCTGTTAAGTTCAGTGGACTTTGGCTAAGGTCTCCAGTGTGATATTCAAACAGGGAAAACTCTACCAATTCCTTATGCCTAAATGGTGGTGAAAGTCAGACTGCCAAACGTCCCTGAGGACCTCTTCAAAGAAGAGCACTAGGCTTGGGTGAAAACAAGTCCCTATGTATTGCTAGTGCTTGAGGGTAGCTTCCAGCCACAAAAACAACAGGTAGAACAACATTAGAATAGGTACATCCACCATGCCCTGCACAGCAAAATACTCAGCAAACTTTGGGTGAAAACAGAAGATTTTGGTATTGCTAGGTATATAAATTGTGCAGCCCCAGACTTCACGCAAACCTGAGCAAACTCTTCTCCAGAGCCCTGCTGGTGGGGTTAATAGCCTCATAGCTACAGCAAGTGCACAAACTGAGATGATAGATGTGATGGACACAGAGAATTAAAATGTAATTGACACCACATCCATGATACATGTTTACATTAATTGCTAATCTGATCGTTGCAGTATATAATCCAAGAAAAAAAATGAGGGAGCCTCAGCATAAAAAGAGAGAGATTTTATATGGGCACTGGTAAGCATGCAAAATAAATCAGAAAAGCAATGGTGATCACACGATACTCTCTGAGCCTGTGGCACAGAAGCAAGAGGTTTGCAATTTATCATGCAGTTAAGAAGGCAGCAGGAACCCTACAACTCCAATTGTGAAGCTGCAGAATTTTCCTGCAGTCAGCGACTTAGGCTGAACCATTTTATTAAAACACCTTTTTGTTCTTTGCAAGGTAACTTCTCTTTGAGACAATAGGTTTGAATTTAGAGTGAGAATAGTTTCCAGACTGCAGTGGAGAGCTCTGCAAGCTCAAGAGGACAGATCTATTATCACTCCAGCAGCTCCTCACTGTGGGTAATCGTATTATAATATGCTTTCTTCTCCTATAGCAGCTGATAAATATATGTATATGTAATAGGTCCAAGATGCATATTTCTGCCATTTTTAAAGTCTGGTTTCTTACTGTAGCAATAACTTGTTTTCTGTTTAACACAGGCAAGTAAAAAATTGCTAGAACATGGGCATCATTCCCAGTCTCTTTAAACATGCTGCCTTTATAGGAGAGATGAGGCTTTAGCTGCTCCCACCACAAACAGCATAAGGAGCTCACTCTGTCCTTTGTTGTACCAAGCTTGTTGTGGCTTTCATTTGACAAGATTACATATATGCAAACCTCAGATAATGCAAATAGTTTCAGCTTGAGCTGACATTTATGGCATGACTCTATCTTCTTGGAGTGCAGGAAAGAAGAATCATACAAATGGATGCACCATTTCAAAACTAGTGTGCGTGTCATGGATCTTTTTTTTAAGAATTCTAAGGAAATTGAAAGGTTCCTATTCAACTGTTACCTTAAGATTTTAATGAAGATTGAATAAATACATTGTGGTCCAGACCTTTAACTTTTTATAGTATAAAATACCACTCCAGTGATCAGCCAAATTAACATTAAGACATGGGTCTCAGAAGAGGTCCTCCAGTCCTTTCTAATTCCCTGTATGGGTCTTTACAATAATTTTGAGATCCACTCCAATAATGCAGCATAACACAAGAATACAAGACTACTGTTACTGAAGCAGACCACAGGTTTGTTGAGCACTGCATCCTGTTTCTGACCATGGTCAACAATGGATGAATACTAAAGCATGGGAAGCAGGCAGCTGCATTTCCCGAGTTCTCTCACTGTGTCAAAAAAATTGCAGCTCAGAGACTTTCTCAACAAGAGGTGTTGCCTTTTCATTTAACGGATGCTGACAGGTTCTTTTAAATGAATTTCATCTAGTTGTGTTTTTAACGCTGTGTAAATTCTTAGTGTTCACAGGATCCACAATGAAGGGTTTACACAGTTTATCTGCTGTAAAGATTTAGGGTTGGGCCAGCCACTAGATGAATGACAGATACTCTCTATTAATCCCTCTCTGTCCTCAAAGGGGAAGAGAAAGGGAATAAGGGAGAGACACTTGTGGATTAGAAAAGAAAACTAAAACAGCTTTAATGAAAACAATAATATGGAATATATACAAATATATAGAGAACCAATATTGAACTCAACTCCCATAAAGGCAATTACATCACCACCACCACTGATGCTGTGGATCAGGCACTGGAGAAGTCCCAGACTGGGCTCAGCAGGAGATGGGAACTGAATTCAGGAGATGGATTCTGGAACTGGATTCAGGAACACATGGATTGGGATCAAAGGAAGAATGGACAGAGCCCTCCTCTGATGCTGGCCATTGAAGAAGAGAGCTTGACCCTTGTGATTCCTCAGCTTTATACTGAATATGATGTATATGGGATGGAATACCTCGCTGGTCTCTTTAGTGTCACCTGTCCTGCCCACTCCTTCCTGCAGCTGTGGCCTTTTACTTTCTGCACCCCCAACGTGGAACAGAAGATTTAGCAGTGACCTTGTTCTCCATACAAATCCTTGGTGGTAACTCTAAACATGGAGCATTATCACTGCTAGAAGCAGACATTGTCTGCAAAAATATGCTGTCAACTTCAGGAAGTGCAGTTAGTTCCAAGAGACTCAGCTGAAAAGTAAAATCACTGAATAGAATTAGTTCTGGTCTAACTAAAACCAAGACATCTGCACAGTATGTAAAACCAACTTTCTTTTTTTCTTTCAAACTTTCTTCCTGCTGGTGAAATTATGTCTCTTACATCTTGTAACTGGATTTGTCAGAGCCATCAGTCATTCCCCATTAACCCTTCCCGAGCCACTCCGTATTTTGTAGATCTCATATGCACTGAATCTTCTGTTTCTCAAAGTAGATAGATCTTCTTTGAAATAAACTTAGCTTGCAAGCAGAAAGTGATGTATGCTTTACCTTTCTGGCAGTATACGGAGAAATCATCACCTTCTTCACACATCATAACAAAATGTGTGTTGGCCATAAAACACTTCAGCAGTTGATGAGCTTCAGGGAAGTTGATGAGGCCTTCTACAGAGAGCTGAAAGTAGCCTCACAGTCACAGGCCCTGGTTCTCATGGGGGACTTCAATTATCCTGACATTTGCTGGGAGGGCCACACAGCTAAGCACACACAGTCTGGGAGGTTCCTTCAGTGTATTGATGATAACTTTTTGACACAGGTGGTGGAGGAGCCAACAAGAAGCAGCGTAATACAGGACCTAGTGCTAACAAACAAAGAGGGACTAGTGGAGGATGTTAAGGTTGTGGGCAGCCTTGGCTGCAGTGATCATGAGAAGATAGAGTTCAGGATTATGGCTACTAGGTACAAAACAACATGTAAGACCGCAACCTTAGACTTTAGGAGGGCTAATTTTGACCTCTTTAAGAAGCTTCTCAGAGAAGTCCCATGGGCCAGGGCTCTGGAAGGCAGGGGAGCTCATGAGAGCTGGCTGCTATTCAAGGACCTCTTCCTCCACGCTCAGGATCGGTGTATGCCTAAGAGCAAGAAATTAGGCAAGGGAAATAGGAGACCTGCTTAGCTGAGCAGAGAGCTTCTGAAAAAGCTCAAGTGGAAGAAGGAAGTCTACATTTCATGGAAGAAGGGACTGACTACTTGGGAAGACTACAAGAATGCTGTTAGGGTATGTAGGGATGAAATGAGGAAAGCCAAGGCATCCTTGGAGTTAAACCTGGCAAGGGACATAGAGGCCAACAGGAAGAATTTCTTCAAGTATATTGGTGGCAAAAGGAAAACTAGGGAGAATGTGGACCTGCTGTTGAATGAGGTTGGTGTCATAGTGACAAAGGATGCAGAGAAGGCAGAGTTGCTGAATGCTGCCTTTGATTCAGTTTTTACTGCTCAAGCCATCCCTCGGGAGCCCCAGAATTTGAAGGTAACAGAGAAAGTCCAGAGGAAGGAATACTTTCCCTTGGTTGAGGAAGATCAAGTTAGAGACCAATTAATTAAACTGGATATCCACAAGTCCTGGTGGGATGCATCTACAAGTGCTGAGAGAACTGGCAGAAGTCATTGCTAAACCACTCTCTATCATCTTTGAAAGGTCCTGGAGAACAGGAGAGGTGCCTGAAGACTGGAGGAAATCCAGTGTCACTCCAATCTTCAAAAGGGGCAAGAAGGATGACCCAGGAAACTATAGGCCTGTCAGCCTCACTGCCATCCCTGGAAAGATGTTGGAGCAGCTCATTCTGGGGAACATCTCAAAATATACGGAGGAAAGGAGGGTTATGAGAAGTAGCCAGCATGGATTCACTAAGGGAAAGTCATGTCTGACTAACCTGATAGCCTTCTATGAGAGCATGACTGCTGGGTAGATGAAGGGAGAGCAGTGGATGTCATCTACCTTGACTTCAGCAAGGCTTTTAACACCGTCTCCCACAGTATCCTCATTGATAAGCTTAGGAAGTGTGAGTTAGATGAATGGAGAGTAGGGTGGATTGAAAATTGGCTGAAAGTCAGAGCTCAGAGGGTTGTGATCAGTGGCACAGAGCCTAGTTGGAGGCCTGTGACCAGTGGTGTTCCTCAGGGGTCAGTGCTGCATCCAGTCCTGTTCGATATACTAATCAATGACTTGGATGAAGGGATAGAGTGTACCATCAGCAAGTTTGCTGATGACACAAAACTGGGAGGAGTGGCT
>JAVSBS010010163.1:51024-62010 GCA_033124195.1 Coracias cyanogaster | reverse complement strand
CCCCCCCCCCCCCCCCCCCCCCAGCATAAGTGTAAAAAATGAGATGATCCTTTGAAGAGGGGGGTGAATCAGAAAGCTCTCCTGATTGCCTAGCCAGTATTATCAAGAAGAGCAAGGAAGGGAACTCAGCTTCTGTTGGAGTTTAGGGATGAAATTTTATGTCAAAATCAATTACAAAACCTTGCTGCACAAAGTTACAGTTGTCTCTAGTGTCCATCAAAAGTACCGCAATGAAGTTCTGCTGACGAAGCTACTTGACAAGTTAAGAGAACAGCAGAAAGTTTCAGAACAGCTGAGGCAGAAAAATGGTGTAATGTTGATTTAAATCCCTTGCCAGATTTCCAGAAATAGTGTGTGCATAAGTAAAGGAAGTTGATACAGCTCCAGGTGAGTGTTATGAAGACTGTGCCTTTAGGAGTAATAGGAATGCGGATAGCTTTCTCAGAGGCCTACGTGACTCGGATACTTTCAAAACTCAAGGCTAGACAGATGTCTCTACAATCTTACTTGAAACGTCTAGGATGCTCTGGCTGTCCTGCTTGGTATTCTTTTGCCCACAAAAATGCAGGCTAATGCCCTATAATTAAGCATTAGAACAGGTTCCTCAGAGAGTTTTTGAAGGGTTCTCTATCACTGAAGGATTTCAAGGCCTGACTGCACAAAGGTATAAATAACTTGGTCTAAATTCAGCATTGAGCCTGCTTTGAGCAGAAAGCTGGCCCAGGTGACCTCCCACACTCTTTTTCAACCTAGTTGTTCTGTGTGACCCTTGTTAAATGATTACAAAGTCAGCCAAAAAAAATCAGTCTGAAAAAAGAAACAGCACATTGTTTTTTAGGGACAAGGTTTTTCCAAAACAACTTAATCCATGACAGCTATTTGGGTGACTCAGATGGGAAGAAGGTGAGAGAGCCCATTTGCCCATGAAACCTAGGAAAGGGGCATATGTGCAAAATGCATCTTAATTGGTGGATTGGTTGATTTTTTATTTTTTTTTATGCACACCCCACCCCCACCCCATCCCCAAGGTATGGCTTTTTCAAAAAACAACTATATTTTCACTTATGATATGTACTTTCTCTGGTGCCAGCACAGTAAACCACAGAGTCCTCACAACACTATGTTAATCAGTCTTTGAGGGTCTGCTTTTAATAGCTAATGATAGGGGAGGGAAAGGTGAGTAAAAATGAAATAGTTGGTAATTCTGGACTAATTGCAAATTGAGGTACTAGAGATCAAACAAGGAGGCTTTCCTTATAACACAGCTAAGACAGGGAGGTATGTACACTAAGGTGTCTAGCATTTTTTCCACTTCTGCTTGAACAATATTTATTATAGTTAATGGAGAGCTTTAATCATGGAGTTAATCTGAAAATTAAAATAAACTGGAATGTCAAATAACCTGTGCGTTCTAAATTGCAGAAGTCACTGATGCTCATTAGTCAGACTAAGCTGCGGTCATATTCTGCAGAAAGACAAATACAGAATCCAAAAATTGAGACCTCTGTTTTCTCTGCATTAATTTCTGGTGCGTTTACCTACACAGCTGCTGCAGTCGTATTATCTGACTCATTACTTTGTAAACCACTTTGCGATATCTTGAATGTGAAAGCTACTATATAAAGTCATATTTATTTCTATAACTCTTAGTGCTCTGCGGAGTCTTAAAAGCTCCCTCCTCCAACGTGACAGGGGAATGATATGACTTAATGTGCCATATACCTGTAAGTGTGGATTGAAGAAAAATGACCTTGAACTCAGAGGCATTGTAAAGTGGACACGTAAATTTGCCTGTCAGCTGGAGGTGGGGGAATCTTACCTCTGCATGGTTTAGAAAACAATGTCAATCCAAGTATTCATTGCTCTGAACCTACTGAGAACTTTGATTGCTGACCCAGGCGTTTTCAGGTAATCAGTGTGAATGTTGATCAGTACCACGTAGAAAGGAGAGCATTTTTATTTCAGCCTCTAGGACCATTAGTTTCAGCCCTGAATTTTCTGTGTCTGGGCCATAGGGAAAACTGGAAGTCTGTAATAGCGTGAAAGGTTATTTGTCCGTTTAGGAAAAGACCATGATTCAGGCTTATCTGGAAAGATGATAGATATGCGAAGGGCAGTCCTTCCACCTCATGTCCAATCGTGTTTTGCATACCTTGCAGTCTCCTTACTTTACAAAATATATTGTTGCTTTTGTAGGAGACATTTGGAGCAGTTTCATAGTCTCGTTTAACCAATAGCCTCAGTAAAGCGTCAGTACATGACACACTGTGACAGTCTACTTCAACAGGCCAAGTCTAGATGGGCAAGACAGAAGTAGCGTGGGAGGGTTCAGGGGGACAGACTGCTGAAGTGAGCTATGCAGTTACACAGCATTTCAGCAGCAGAGCTGGGAACAGAGATGAGGTTTCCTGATGCCTGAATAACATCTTGCCAGGTAGTAAGCCCACTCAATTTTGAAAAATCAGTTCTTCTTGTCCCTCTCGTATAAAGCCAGGAAGAATATTTAATCTAACAAGTTTTGTTTTGAGACCTCTAAAATCGCAACCAGCAAATCTGTAATCATGATTGAGCATATAATTGCATCTTGTCGTGCTGAGAGCTTAAAAATGATGAGCAGGAAAAGCGCTCCAAAGACTCATTAAAAATGTGAAGGGACAAGAATAAGATCTAGAGAAAGGATCTGCCTTAACCGGAGTGTCCCCAATGACCTTTAAACACTTGGGAAATTGAAGTCTGCATTCCTTGCAGATGCAGGTTTCCCACTCCCCTTTTGGAGATAGTTTGCAAATTGAGTCATAAAATGTGCCAGTGATCACTGCAGAGCACAAAAGGCAAGTTGCAGATGTGTAAGAGGAGAGATGAGAAATGTCAAGGATGACTGAGGTGTTAGTTGCATTGCAGTGTGATTGGGATTTCTCAAGGAATGAGGAAGTGTGGGTGTTAGGAGCATGAGACCTAATCCCATTTATTCAATTACATGAATGCTGCTTCCAGGCAAGTACATCCCTTCAGGTTAGTGCTAGTGTCTAAAACTTAAGACTTGGGAAAGGTGTGTGTGACTTAGATTTGGGCAGTTCTGCAAGGCTTTGCTTAACAGTTAAATCTGAACAAGCAGGTCCTTTCCAAATCCTCTGTACTTGCTTGCTGAAAACAATGCTGAGATTAAACCCATTGAAATTAAATTGTATTGGCAGTGTTCTGTGTGGCTGGATCCCAGCTTCCTGAAGCACTTAAAATTTGGTGCCACTCCTCTCACTGCAGTCTGGAAGACTAGATCCAGCTACAGACTCAGATGGCCTGTGAGAAGCCATCAGGGCATTCATAACACTGCCTTGCATATGATTAGAAATGGGGATAGGTTGTAACATAATGGAAATTCCGATACTCTTGAGGAAGTATCTCACCTTATTTACACTTACACTGACCTTTTCAGAGTTTCTTACAGGCATGAACAACCTCCACAGTAAATGTCAGCTTCTGATTAGAATCTTTTACATGGGTAGTTTCAAGCTCAAATTTTAATTGCATAGTATTACCATAAGAAAGCTGCATTGAAATTGAAAACTGTCCTAAACAAAGTGGCTATTGGGTTAGGGATCTTTTCACTATTTTAAGGGTGATGAAGTGGTTTCAAAGAAGCTGTCAGAGGTGCTTTGAGGTGGTGTCTGCTGCAGCTTTGTTGTAAAATTTCTTGTATGATTTTCTGGTGGCTTGTGAATGTGGGCCTTTCCTGTAGGGTGGTAAAGATGGAGCCAGGCTGCAGTTGGATGCTGTGTAATGTTCCCTTTTTGCCTATTGAAAAATGTCTCCTCTATTCATTTTAACTAAGTATCCCATTCATTGCTACAGCTGGGGCCCCATTTTTTTTCTTTTTCGTATTTTTTTTTAACTGGCAAATAGATTTATTTGTGGTTGTAAACTATGTGTGTGTGTTTGGCCAGCTAAGGCTTCAGAGAACTACTTCTCTCCGGATCATGTTGTCTTATCTCACATTTTGGTCTGAATTTACGTTTAATAGCAAGATCTATGTTTCCAGGAAACCTATAATTCTATGGACAAAGCTGGTTTTGTGTCAGTTCTGCTTGTGATTATCAGATAGTGCATCAAATAGCAGATATGTCTACATTTAATAGAAACTCTTCTATTTTTCTAAAAAGCTGCAGAGATTGACTGACAGAGAGTACTCCTTCACTCGATGCCTTCAGTGGGGTATGTTCCAGTGCATCACAGTTTAAATGAGGGAGGACTAGAAGCTTATTCTCTTGCCTCTCACCATCAGTAGTCCCTGCCTTGATACAGTGCTTTGAGGATGGGTGAAAAATCTCTGTTATTGAAGGCATTAAGGTTTCTAGCTTATGCTAAAATCCATGAGAATTAACGAGCCAAATACTATACCTTGAAAACCTGGGTTGCAAGGTCCATTTTTGTTAGAAGAGTTGAAGAAAACCTTCTGTTCTTCCTGCTTCCACTCTGGCCTGACATTTATTTGACATTGAAAACATCAAATTCTTTTTTTGGATGCTTGGGAGATACTTGAATTGGCTGACAGCAGCATAGTGACTGTAATTGAGACAGATTAGAGGCACTGGGCTGCCTTTGGGTGCGTGTAGCAGCTTTCGTGAAATCAAGAGAGGAATTGAAACACACTTTTGACTTTGGAAGCTGTAGCAGGAATTAATTAGCAATTTCAGGACACAAACAGGATTGGAGAAAATGTTTGGGTTGGCGTTTAATAAATTATTTAATAACACGAGGGAGTCTTTCCATATGGCACTTGCTTATAAAATGTTTCTAAAGGCAAGATTCCAGGACTCTGCTTGTAATGAACCAAACAGGCTTCCATATTCAGTCCTGGTGATTAGGAACCACTGACCTTTCATTTCTCTCGGCTGAGACTGGACCTGCTAGCTTCTTCTCAGCTTGGATTCTGATAACATTTCCCCCAAAACAGTTAGTTGTTTATATCCAAATATTTCCTTCTCACTGGGAAGCATTTTGAAGTGTTTGATGTTTCTGTGAGAGTAGATCCACCGGAGAATAGAGAGATTTATTCTTTTTTCTTATTTGACGAATTTGAGCGGTGGAGTTCTGCCTTTCACTGCCTTAAGCAAATGGGTCTCTAACAAGCAACTAAATTGATATGAATAACCAAATACCTGTGTAATGGCTTATAACCATTTATGAGACTTTATATAAAAATCATGATGAGAATTGGAAGTATATAGGTAGACTCAGTGAAGCACAAGTAACCCAGAAAGAAGCTTTCAGATTGGCTTCCAAGAGTGTTTCAGTGTGCATGAGCTCTGAAATATTTGAGTTTTTTTCTTGAGGATGTTTTTCCCTTGGCACTGAAGATAAAAGATGGGATGTGAAGGGGAGAACCTGACAGGTGCCAGCCTGAGTAGAAGTACTGTCTGTCGAGCCTTGTCTTGTCTCAGCTCTAAGCAGCACCCATTGCTGACACATCCAAACGTCTGTCAGGAGCATGTGGGCTTTCAAACCAGTGCAGAAAGTCCCTCAGCAGGACAGTGTTTTGAAGTGTAGTCAGTGGAAACCCCCCTAGTCCCACACCTGACAAAGCAATCCTGTTCCTGTAAATCCCCAAGAGATGAGGGATTTCCTTTTGCCTTGCTGGTTAAGATTCATTGTGAGCACCCTAGAGCAGAGATCCCATGAGGTGCTGTGGGTCCCCCCACACCCTGACTCACCACAGGCCTGGTGGAGAGAAATAACTTCCATGAGGTCTGAAGGAACGTGGCTGCTGCACTGGGACAAAGCAGTGGCTGCTTGCTGCAGTCAGCCCCCCTCCTCAACACCAGCCGGGCTGCCAGAACCGCTGGCTGCTGCTGTTCCTGAGCTGCCAGCTCTGCAGTACCACCTCACAGGTGGGGAACCACAGAGCTCTCCAGTCTGCTGGCTGATTCCCACCTGATGCTGGATCTTTCAGCTTTGCGCTATATAGCACTGGGGCCTCTCTTCCACTCCACAGCCCTTTATGAGCTTCAATTTACTGGCCTACTATGTCCAGTATAAGTCGTCTAGCAGGGGAGAGCACTTAGTGGGACCATGGTCAGCCTCATGATCCAGTGTGTTTCATACAGTCTCTCTTGGAGACAGGAAAGGAGGTACTTGAGAGGTCTGCTGAGATGAGAAAGAGTCTTCTGTCCTTTTTCCACCTTTCTCTCATAGCTTAACGCTTAATGTCTGAAGGTGTGTGGATATTTCAACTAAATAAGTATTGCCATGTGGGGGTTTTATTTGGACGTGCAGCTGTCTTCTGTAGTCTTTCTTCCCCTTTTCTGTGCTTCCCTACCTGCTGGGGTTTTCTGACAGTAAGTTTATAAACTTGTTCAACATCTAAACAGTTCTGAATAATGTCAGAATCTTTTTAATAAAATGTACTGCAGTGGCGTCTGAAGCCAAGGATTATTGTGTGGTTCCTTTTGCAGTAAGCTTTTCTCTGCACGCAGGTTTCCACTGCTGAGCTGGGAGGAAGCTAAAAGCTCATTAGCTTCCTGGAGTCAAAGCAGCTGATTGGCATCTGGAACTGCAAAGCTGAGTTTTAACAGGGGCTTGAGGCCAAAACTGGGCAATTTGGAACCTTGTTAAACCTTTGGATCCTTAGTTAAACACACACAGAAGACCAGAGGAATGAAAATGGCAGGCCCAGGCAGCCGCAGGTCAAAGGAAGGAGTCCCTTAACAGTGCTGTTGATTTTCAGTGATGACTCTAGTTCTGAGACATTTTTGTGTTATGAGGCTCTTGGACTTGTTGATAAGATACTAACAGCAACACATTGTATTTTATTAGTTGACATAGCTGTGGGGTTTTTTTGGTTGGTTTTTTTTTTTTTATGGCCTTTCCTTTAGGGAGTCACTCAGTAGCTCACTCTTTAATAAACACATTTTATACAGTTAGCTCAAACCTTCCAACGATTGGGCTGGGCAGTGCGGCATCTGCACTAGTAACGGCAGTGAAAAGAGTCTGTCTGAGATCTCAGGTCTGTTCAGCTGCATCACATGGCAGCTGTCAGAGAAGCGGTAGCGTGCTTTACTGAGCTCTGTGTGGTGTTGTAAGGAAAACCTTTCTACCTGGTTTTGGTCTTTTCAGTTTAAGGAAAAGTCCCTGAAAACACACATGTTCTGGCATGTATACATGAATGTACAGTTGTAAAAACACATTTGTTTATATAATGTGAAAAGTAGTAATTCTTCTCAAGTTTCCAATCCTCATTAGCTTTGCCAGCCATCTATTTCTTTTGTTCCTTTGGGAAAGCTCAGCTAAATGGAAAAGGCTTGGAATATGCTCCAGAAAGCGCTGAATTCAAGCCCTGCCGAGGCAGGGAGTAAGCAAGCTCCAGCCTAGAGGCGTAGAGATTCCTCCACGTAAAAGCTTTCCCCATGAAGAGATGTCCATTTTCAGACCTGCTTGCATCAAATGAGGCTTTCTGTAGCGTCACCTCATTACTGCATCTTTCCAGAGTTGCAAACAGGGAACAATCTTTAGCTGTGCCATGGATTTGGATTATTGAGGCATCCCCACATATTCTTGGCTTGGGCTTGCAGCTCTGAGGACAGTTAAGTTGACACCTCCCTGAGCTTCCGCATTTTCGACTGGTGTAACTGGCCGAAATCCTGGAAGCCAGACAAACCAGACAGGCTGGGCAGTGTTCTTATTTCTAGTGCAGATTGTGCAGTCCTTGCAGTTCCTATCAGTGGCTGGAAAGGAGGGGTGACAAAATAGAGCTGTTCAGTGCCATGCTCAAGGAGACACCCCTCAGGGCATGTGAGCAGTCTCCAAGGACTACCATCTGGGTCCTTTCAGAAAGGAGAAAGAAAATAAGTCAGTCACATGTAATTCTGGAGCCTTGCAGAGACAGAAGCAGACATATCAGAAGCACCCATGGTTGGTAGTTGCAGCAGCACAGAGATCTAAAATGTAAGTACAGACATTTGACATTGTCCACTGTTGTTCTAATACTGCTTTATGTAGCAGACAGCATCTGGAAAATCAGGTTTTCCCTCCCAGGGAAACATAACACGATCGATGACACGCTTGGTATTGATCTTGCATGCATGGGCCAAGTTGCTGCCTGTTTAAGAAGTCCCCAGTGCAATGCACATCATCGCTGTGCCCAGTGTCCTTTTGGTATCAGCTGTTACAGGCGTGTGTCCAACCTGAAAGCCTCAGGAAGGAGCTTCCCTAGAGGCAGCAGGAAAGGCTGCCTGCCTCTGGGAGCGTTTGCATTGGCTCTCCTGGCATATTGATCCACTGTCAGTGAGATCACCACCCTGATACACCTAAACTGTCTTTTGTCTTAAAATACTGTAGTGATTGAGACAATAGTAAGGGACAACCAGTAAGACTACTACAGACACAGAATGTCTCCAGGCAAGAGAATATTCACCCCTGGCTTAGAGTCTGGAGTGTGCCTGAGCGACCAGGAATACAGTGCCCTTGCTGTGTCACGCTGTGAATCCCTGCAGAGCTGGCACACCTTTGGTGCCAATCACTTTCCTATTCACTTGCGTACGGGAGCCAGGATTTTGAACCAAGTCCCCTTTTGAGATTTTGCAGCAGTGACAAAGGGCCTGGAATGCACTCTGGGAGCTTGCAAATGCCATGGTAAACTGGGTATGGGAAGAGGGGAACCAGCACCAAACAGATTGTTTGGTACAGAGCTCACAAAACAGAGACTCCACTGTGTGTTCTGTGTGAGAGAGGGAGGGAGAGAATGTTATTTAATGTTTGATTTTTAGCTACAAACTGCATTTCAAAACAGACTTGCTTTTGGAATAACATGATTGTCCTGTTCCCTTTCAAAGAATATGCATTCAGTTATTGCCTCAAAGTAAATAAAAATAATTTTGGATCAGAAAAACTGGTGAGAGCGCAAGTGTTAACATTTTAATGTACTGTGCTTAGTCTCCAAGGTCAGATGCAAGTCGTCTGAGACTGGGGTATAGGAAGCTATTTACATGAACCATCCATTTTAATCATTCAGCCAAAGGGCTTAATGTTAACTTCTGGTCCAAAGCATTGTTGTTTCTAACAATGGTGTTTCTCAAAAACAAAAAAATGCTGCCAAAGGTGACCTACAGATGCTTCAACATGCTGCAGTTCACCCACATGCAGGACACCTCCCTCTCCGTGGAGACCTTTAGCAGCTCTCCTCTGGATCAGCCTGGCTGCCAGGTATTTCCTGCCCTTCAGTAACAGGCCTGTGAGGATAGCGCATTCCCCTTTGGAACTAGTAGCTTGGGTAGTGCTCCACTTATCTGCAGCAACTTTCAGATCCTTATTAAGTATCGGTCCTCCAGAGCTTTCAGTGCTGATTAGCGAACAGAGGAGAGAAGGTTGTTAATGGAACATCTCCAGTTGCCAAGAGACTTAGCTGCATATACTTGAAAAAAGCCTTTGTTATTGGGCAGTGTGTCAAACGCTGTTGGGAGAAACGGTGCTTGCAGATCCTTCGGAAAGAGAAAACTGTATTAGCTTTAAAATGTCTGCTCATGGAAAACAGAAGTGCTGGAACTCACACAAGGTCAAAATGGGTTGTGTTTAATGAAGCCGTCTCTTTGTTGAGTTGCATATTCTTTGGATATGAGGTAGAATATAACCAACCTCTTACAAGGCACTATGTGTCAGAGAAGTTACTTTGATGACAGCTTGTGGAGTTTGGGAAATGTAAAGAGTAACAGAAAAAGCAAAAGACAGTTTGCTTTCCCAGGCATCCTCCTTTCTCCTGCGCTGCCTTGCCCTCCCATTTCCTTTCCTTGCTGCCCTTCTGCCGTCCCTGCAGTCAGCCTAGCTCCTTGTGTTGTTTTTCTGCATAACTCCTTGCTTGGCAGTGCTGGAAACATTCCTGTTGCATCCTTTGGGGTGGGGGCTTGCTTGCTTCCCTTTTTAACCAGCATGCCATTGCTTTGTTCATTGTGGGAGTACATGGTAAGCTGGGAAGAGTTTTATGTAATTTTAGAATTTGTGTGTGACTTGGTAGATTAGTTGGAAAGGTCACACACTGTGGTGTTCATTTTCTAAATAGAAAAACTCCTCTTAAACATTCCCTCAAGCCTGATTTGAGTCTCGTGTGTCCTGTATTATTCTGGTTGTTCTTTTCAATACTATTCAAAGGCTGTTCTGTCTGTCTTCAGAGCTCCTGCTCAGTGCTGGATGCTGCATTCATGATTGAATCTGCAGTAAGCTTAATGCCTGTCCCGACTTGTACTGTACCTTGAAGTGAAAGCTACAGGGACTATTCAGAACTTTCCACCTATTATTTCTTCTTCATTCATTGCAGAAGTTTGCTATGCCTCTGTTGTATGACACTCAGTATTCTACATGTATCTGCATCGAGCTGCATTCTCCATCGATTATGCCA
This sequence comes from Coracias cyanogaster, assembly GCA_033124195.1. NCBI lineage: Eukaryota > Metazoa > Chordata > Aves > Coraciiformes > Coraciidae > Coracias > Coracias cyanogaster. The sequence continues at coordinate 51,629 of JAVSBS010010163.1, read as the reverse complement.
AGCATTTCGCTCTGTTGGAGCTGGCTGCGTTTTCGCTACTGTTAAGCCTTTCAATTAGAAGAATCTTGCAAGTTTATGTTGGCACTGAAGCTGCTTTGTGCACTGGGTGCTGAAGCACAGCATACAGATGGAATCGAGCTGATGGGTCTTTTTCTCAAGGATCTGATTACTGTTTTTATAAAAGTAACCAGCTGCATCCCCCCGCCTTCCATGGGGTTTTTCGTGTCGTCTGCTACAGAACCTTGCTGTGAGTGAGGCGTTCCTGGAAGGGGAGGGTTGAACTGCTGGGCTGATTTGCTGCTTACATGTTCTGTGAACATTTCTGTAGCAAATAATTCAGAACTCTGGTTTACAATTGTTTAACTTGCAAACAATGAACTACACAGGCTGTAATGAAGTTACCAGCCTGTTGTCAGCAGAGGGCAGGAGTCCAAGATCTGTGGAGCTTTTCTTTCTTGCAGAATTAAATTGTTCATTTCTTTCACTGACATGATGCTTTGCCTTTTTTTTTTCCTTTTCTTTTTTCTTTTTTTTTCATATCCTCAACTCATATGGTATTGTGGTGCTATATTAAATGGTTACTGTCTTACATGCTTGAGATACCT
>JAVSBS010010163.1:8012-50924 GCA_033124195.1 Coracias cyanogaster | reverse complement strand
TTTTCTTTTTTTTTTTTTTTTTTTTTTCTTTTGGCTCATAGCTTCCTAGGGCTTAGCGAGCTGTTTTCTTGTTCTACAAAGTCTGTTAATCTATGACCTTGCAGAGCAGTTGCAGTGTGGGCTCCTCTCGCTCCATCTGCCGGTAGCTGTCACATCTTGCGCTCAGAATTTGCCCGCACGGGGCAAGCAGATCAGCCCTTGAACTTCCATTCCTGGTCAGCACACCCTCAGTGTGGTCCTGGAGCGCATCTCTTGATTTAGTGTTATCCCAAAAGGAGTCCAGGTGGTGCTGTGACTTCTCTGTGTTGGGAACGAAAGTGCAGTAAGGGGAAATTTTGCTGCAACAGAAAATCCCTAATCTGAATCAAGACACTAATGTAAACATGTCTATGGACACTGCAAAAAATGAGTAGCTGTCAGAGCTCATTGTAGCCATCAGGTTTTTTCCTAGAGTAGGGCTTTTTTCAGTAGGGGGAGAATAAATCCTAAGCAGAATGGGTGGTGAAGGGGAATAGATTTGGGAACCTTGCTCAGAAAAGAGTTGTCTGGATTTGGGATTAAGCTGGTGTATCAGAGGTAAGCACCTGGTGCAGTATTTTATGTTATTGCCAGAATGTAGCTAAGTATAGGCACAGAATCAGCATTGCCAAGATGAAAGCAAATAGGTTTGTGGAGGAGATAATACAGAACTGCTGCATCATTCTCAGCACAGGGACTGAGAGTTGAATGGATTTAGATTGCTCATCAGCCCCAGTTAATTCCTCAGGTGTTTTCCGCTCAGGATTGAAATTGCTGTCTGTGCTATCACTGTTCTGTGGGCAAATAAAGGATAATCCACTTGGCATCTCCTGGTAGCGTGATCTTCACACAGAACCAATCCATTTGCCAATTCTGAGCAACTCTGCTGCAAAAAAGCTCATCCTCCTCTTCTTCAGAAAGATGAGACTACAGCATGTTGGTGAAGATGAGTCTAATGTGGAAGATCTTCCTTTGTATACACATTTGTGCCATTAGCTGGGGGGAATGCTTCGATGCTGAAAAATGTCTGATGCTGACACTGACATCAGTGTCAGAGCCATTTTCTGTTTTTCTAAAAGGCAAAATGTAATATAGTGAACTTGTTTACTTTGCTTTCTGCAATGAAAAAGCAATAAATGACTTATCCCCGTGCTTTTCCAGGAGGAAACTGTAGATTGCAACTCAGCACAAATCCGTAACCAGTAGAAAAGTCTCATTTATTCCAGGAGAAATTATCTTTTTAAGGGCACTGCTGAATCTGGGCTATAATTAAAAGTGTTCTAAGAAAAGAAAAACAGTGGATGTTTTTTTGTTTGATGTATTACCTATCAGTAATGACCCTCTTTTCTCATTTCCATTAAAAAAATGGATATAAGCAATTAGCCGTATATTGCACAAAAGTAGCATTACCTGAAAAAATAATTAAGATGATCTTGAAATTAAGGAAATCAGTTTTGAAGAGAAGCAGGTGCTTAATGGAGGTGAGACCAGCTGTGCTTCCCAGGAACGTGCTTGAAGTGCTTCATGGAAAAATGTGCAAGACCTCCATGCAACACTGGAAGGAATTTTTTAATAATTCAGACAAATTATATCCTATAAATAGCAGAGCTGGATTCATTAGGACAGGAGGCAGATGGAGAAAATATAAAACTTGTTTGTTTCTTTTTAAGGGAGTATAATGCTTATGAAAAGTGTCAGCTTGCTGTCAATGAGGGAAAAACCCTCCGGTGCAGCAGTAACTTTCTCGCTATTAGGTTCTCATCTCTGCTAATGAGCAGCCGTCCATGAGGGACATTCATAATACTTTCTTTCAGCAACTCCTGCCTGCCTTTTTCTGGCACAGCCAGGCTGACACAGAAGTGCTGCAGTGCTGGAAGCATGCAGCAGTTGAGGGGAGCAGGGGAGACATGGAGTGTTTCACATGTGGTGCGTAGCATTTGCTAACTCTGTTTAAAACAGATGCTGATAGAGCAGAGGCATACGTACAGTTGGAAAGTGGAGATGTGTGGAGTGAGGTGGGAGTCATCCACCAAACTGGCTAAGGGGTTATGCCCCAAAGCAGGAATGTACTGCTAATTGGCAGAGGAGATGCTGTGCGTTATTGAAGAGAGAAGGTGAAGGCGTTTTTGAGATGCTCTTACATTAGGAAGTAGGCAAAAGCAGAGGCTTTCGTGCATGAAGAGAAGTAATGACAGAAAGCGGGTGGGAGGTGCGTGACTGGAATGCGCCACTGTCCACAGGAGGTAAGCAGAGGTGAGAAGGTTGTTTCATCTTGGTATTCATACACAGTGAGGTGCTGCAAAGCAGGAAGAGTGTCCAGCCAGAAAGGAATGTACAGGCTGATGGAAAGGGCACATTGTAGACTGCACTTAAATAACAGGAGAGGGTGAACAGGTGGGGCTGTTTCCAAGTATGCCAAAATTATAACTGAGCACTTTAAACCAAAGTCATCAGGGAAGACCTGCTTATCAGTTGCTTACTCTTCAACCAAGGCCAGTCTGAGCTCAAATACAGAAGTGGTAAATGTTCTGTATTAATATTATTTTTTAATGAACCTGCCTTCATCTCTTTCGCTGATCTGATTTACATTCCAACAAGGCTTCCTTAGAAGATAACACTGTGTCAAAATTCAGTAAGCTATCCTAAGATGTTTTGAAGTATTAGCGTTCAGGAAAGGAGCACTGCACGCTTATCGGGCAGCGGTGTTTTTTCTTGAGGAGTTCTTAGATTGCCAGTTCACCTTGTGAAGTGGCAGAGAAGAGAGGTGGTATGAAGGTCATACTGCAGTCACATAATCACAAACTTATTTGAGGAATGGAGAAAAGCTATACAACTGTTCATGCTTCATGTATTAAGTAACTACAGGTTTTCTAAGCATTCAATATAGAGGGTAATGATCCTGGTGCAAGGAGGGGACATCGGAGAAGAGGAAAGTACATGGTATGGATTGGCAGGATGCCTTTGGGGATTGCCATCTGTCACAGCTTGCACATACTTGTAGGGTGTCATGTAGCAAGCAAGAGGTGACATTAAAACTAGTCACGGACATGGAGCAGGTTAACCGGTTGTTGGAGAAGAATGCAAGCACGCTGGGATGCAGGGCAAGTACATGGGAGCTCATAGGACCTCATGCATAGATGAGGTTTTTTTGTAGGGAGCAAAAAAACCTTTGGTGAAGAAGTGTGTTTTTTTGTTTTCAATGGGATAAATAAGCCCTGTGTATCCAGAGGGGTAACGTGGCCTGTGTTTATGGGTACTGTTACACAAGGTTTAAAGTATTCTGAGATCTTGACTCGCACAGCCCCCCAGTAATAACTAGTATGAAAAAGATGGAGAAACAGTTAAATTTGAAATGTAAGGCTTTAATTTCAGAATGCCTTTAGCAGCAGAGAATTTTTAAAAATAAGAAAATTGATAGGATATCCACTGGATAGAATAGCAGTGTTCAGTTTTCTTGCTTCTAAGTTTGATCTGAGATGTCTCAAGTAAAATAATCTGTGATATGTGCTGAAAAGTATATATATGAGAGATGGGTGATTTTTTTGAAGAGAAAGTACTGAAGAGAGAAAGTGATTTGTGTTCGCAGGTTTCCTTTCTTGCTAGGGGAAAACTTGCTTTGAATTATGCCACAGTTCTAGGACAGCATCTGGTTATGTGGAAAAACATTCTTTTCATGTGTACAAATAAATAAAAAAATTCTTCTACTCAGAACGAGCTTCAACTTTCCTCTTTGCCCAAGCTCATGCACACTTTCATGCTTTCTTTCATGTCATGTTTTTCCAGAAATCTTTTCCTAGGTAATGCATGCTTAACTTCACTTACTGCAACCACCCCAAAAGCCACCAATCCAGAAATATCTTCCAGCTACAATGACTGCAGATGAGTCTGTCTTGACCACAGGTTGTTGTACCCTCCTGCACTCACCAAAACACTTGAAGGGATTTAGGTTTTTGCTTGCATAATCTGAACAGCACTGTGGTCTTTAAGATTGTGTCTGGCAAGTCCTTTAACTGGATGCTTGCATACTCTTCCCTCATCAGCACAGCGTGTCATGCCACACTTGTTGAAGAAAGACAGCTAAAAATTTTCCAAAATATGCAACAACTTAGAATGATGGAGTTCTTGCCTAAGACCCTCTTTTCAATGTAGGTAGATAGATAAATTCTAATCCTATGGATGAAGAAGTCAAGACACGGATGGCACTGTCAGTTACTCAGCATCACAAAAGGAAATCCGTGGCAGAGCTGGGAATAGTTCTCATTCCTGTCATGCTTAAACTGCAAAGCTGATACAGTGACTCTGGCAAGATGTGTTAACATATGTGTCTGTCGCAGTCTCCCAGCGTGGAATGTGCTGGTGTATTTCTTTACCTAGTATCTGTTCTGGCGTCAGCATTTCTCCCTGCCTCTACCAGTTGGGGATTCTGGTCACTTTAACATATTGGATCTTCCTTTTGTCACCTAGGTGTAAGAAGGGAGTGGCAGCTTGTTCTCTTTGGCCTTGTTGTTGTGTCCGTAACGGGGCGGAAACAGATTCGAACAAAAACAGGAGTGCAAGGTGAATATGCAACCCAATCTAGAGATGCAGAGTAAAAATGGTTGCAGACAAAAACGGTCTGTTGTCACCTTGTTATTACACACAAATACTCAGCCTGCTAGGGGGTGTATAGGGAGTATATTTTCAACAATGGTGGATAAAATGTCCTGGAGATGACAGTAGCCCTTTTTTCTGTGGTGTAGCTTTCTCTTGGTTGATCTCTTACATGATTAAATAAAGGTATGTTATGTGTTAATTCATACATTGCCTTCTCTTGCTTCTGTTCTCCTTTTCCCCCACCTGCAGGCTTTGAATTACTGTACCAGCCAGATGTGGTCCGACTGTACCTCTCCATCCTCACTGAAAGTCAGAATTTCAACACTCTGGAAGCTGCAGCAGGAGCTTTGCAGAACCTCAGTGCTGGCAATTGGACGGTGGGTGCAGTCTTCTCTTTAGTTTCTTTTCTTCCCTTTGCGTAAGTAAAGAGCAAAGCTATGTTCCATTGTAAGCTCACTGTTACTTTGTGCATTTACATCTGCTTTGAAAAGGAAGAAGATGGTATCTCTAAGTAAATTATTTCCATCTTATTTGCCCACTTTACATGTTTTGCATATTTTGGACAGATGGTGGAAGTATCACTGAGCTCATGACAATTTAACCATGAGCAGGTTTTACTACTTAAACCACTTAACCATTGCTTCATCCGTTCAGAAAAGCCCATTGTTAGATGATTAAGTGCCTGAGTACTTAAGTCATTGTATTATCAGATTGTTTAGGAAATTGCACCCCAAAGTGTTCTCTGATATCCTCTGGGAAGCATCCCCAGCACTAATCAGGCAGCTCCCTCAAAGGTACGCCTGATCACTTCTAGAACCACATGGCAAAGTGGGGACTGATCAGCAGCCTGAGGATCAGCAGGATGGTGTTTCACAGCTGTTTTGAATAAAGTATATTTTAAAATCAATCATGAAACAAGTAAAAGCATGGAATCGGAGATGGGGGAATGTAACAGATGCTTTGGATGCTTTACTGTTTCCTCCAAATGACCTCTGTTTTTTCCTAATCCAGAGGGATGTGTTTTCACACTGAGGTGTGTACAGAAGAGATGCTGGCAGATGATGCACCTTCCTTCTTTCTGTCCTCTCTCCCACAGCTTGCAAAGCTGTAGGTTGAACTTCTACATCCTTTCTTCCTTGGTGCTTGATGAACTTGAATCATGGGTTAAGTTATGGATACATCAGCATACACAATCTAACTAGTCTTTGCAGGGGAAAAAAAAAATTACAGCACTGAAAGAGATGGCAAGCAAGGAAGGGGCAGGTACATGAACTCACAATACTTTGTTGTTTCTTTTCCCTTGTGTGTTCCGATCAGTGGTCCACATACATCCGTGCAACAGTGCGGAAGGAGAGAGGCTTACCCGTGCTTGTGGAGCTGCTCCAGTCTGACTCTGACAAGGTTGTGAGGGCCGTGTCAATTGCCCTGAGAAACCTTTCCATGGATCGTCGCAATAAAGATCTTATAGGTATCTTCTGAATGTTTCTAACTAGGCTGGGATCTTGAATATCCTTGAGAGACCTCATATGTTCTGTCACTTGTATTGAGGATTAATTTCATTTGGAGTTTCCAGCTGTGCGGCTGAAGATGACTCTGGGCTCCAAAGCTGTCTCTTGCTTCTTCCTTCCCTTCTCATTATTTTGCGTGGAAGATACTTGTAGAAGCTGGACAACAAACAACTTTTCTTCAAGATAGTTCCTCAGCAGTGCTCACTAGCTCCTATCCAAGGGGGTAAATAAGCATTCACCTGCTCATAAGCAGGAATCTTGAAATTTCCTCTAGATGCCTCTGTATTTAACTGATGCATTTGTTTAAGCTATAAGCCTATCAGTCCAGGAAATATTTGCCACGTGTGTAGGACCATCATCAAAGTTGATACTAACAAATAGCAAGGTAGGAATCTGCCTTTTAATATTTCCGAGATGTAGCTAGGCAAATGGTACAGACGGACACCTGGGAGTGATAAACTCTGGACTCCAAGTGTTTTTTCCAGTACTGTATGCTGAGAAGGCTCACAGCACCCAGGAGGAAATACTCCCTACTTTTGCTGAGGGAAGGTTAATAAATGCATGGCTGCACACCTTGCCCCAGAAGACCTATTACAAGACTAAGTTGAGTAAGCCATGTGCGTGTATTAGCATGAATATATGGCATTAGCAGCAGCTACTGGATGCTTTTTGCCTCAGGCATTGCGAAGTATGATAGGTGCTGGCTGTAAAATTCTCAGTAAGGAGTTGTGTTTTTTTCCCCTCGATACCTTTTAGCGTTCATGATTAAGGCCTTTTTCTTGGGTATCAACTATCAATCACCCTGAAATAATGAATGATAAATATGTTGTTAAGTTACAATCTTGAGGTTCAAAACACATGCATTATAAATTTTTTCAGTGTGGCAAACACCCTTGAGTTTTCTCATTCAGGATGGAAAGCTGGAATGATTATTAGGGCTGAATAATGGTATCTCTTCCCCTTACCTAGGTAGTTATGCCATGGGTGAGCTGGTAAGAAACTTGCCCAGCAGGCAGCAGAGATCTGCAAAGAACCTGGAAGAGGACACAGTGGTTGCAGTGTTGAATACCATCCATGAAATCATTACTGACAGCTCAGAAAATGCAAGGTCTCTGATCCAGACACAGGGCATTCAGAAGCTGGTAGCTATCAGCAAGTCAAGGTAAGTGTTGAAAGCAAAACGCTAAAGAGCTCACTGCAAACATGAAGATGTCACTATGAACAGGAGCTTTTGCTTTGTGAAATTATTCAAGCATCCTAACTTCCAGAGCCTTTCATTTCAGAGCAATTAATACATACACAGAAAGAACAATCAGCACCTTTAAGAGGTTTTCCTGATTAAAAAATAGTTACTTCAGTCATGTTAAGACATACCTTCTTCTGTCAGATAAATCTTAGCATCACATACACATTTAGCAGGCATCATTTGCAGTGAAACCATGATCTTCATTTTTAACGTGGGAGGCCTTTTTCCTGTGGCAGCATTTCGTTCTTGGAATGCCTTGAATGAAATTTGTTTCTTTTAAGTAAAATAGTTACTGATGTGCAGTAACTATTCTGGCCGAAGGGCTAGTGGTGGTATTGAAGTGACATGTTATCACACTGAAGTTCTGTTGAAAACTGTGTTCCGACTGCTTTAGATGAAAGTTTGTTTTGTGTAGTGCAGCCGGTCAGACATGAGCTTCCTCACAGGTGTGTTTTTAGCAAACTTCTGGGAGAGTACCTGAAGACTTCATTGGGTTGCATTGTTATGAAATCTGAGAGCCAACCAAGAATCTAGCCCTGTATTATTTTATAGAGAGTGCTTCTGTACTGATTTATTAAGAAATGGATAAAAATTAATTTTCTGTTTAAAAATAGCTTGGTTTTTTGCTGACCCAAATTGCTTTGTAAGGTATTCTAAACCATGAAGCAACTACATTGAATTATGAGGAATATATGTAAGCAGGGGTAAAGGTTTGAAAAGTGGCTTGAAACTTGGTTTGGGTTGTTTTGGTTTTTTCTTTCCTAAATAAATCCAGGCAGGAGGGAAGCCATCTGTCTCTGTTAATGACAGCTACAAGACAAAAGAGTCACCCCAACCTCAGTGCTTGCCCAGCAATACACATGAAAACCCAGAAATCTGCACAATTTACAACTTTCTGTTTGTATTTTTTGTCAGCAAATACCTATAAATAGAAGTCACTGAATGATTTCACATATATCCTATAGCTTATAGGGTCAGAGAATAGCTATATGGAGTACTGGGTGTCTCCTAGGTATTGTTTCAGTGCAAAGTAGTCAACATATGAATAGTCTTATATTGCTTGATACTTAAGCTCTAACTTATCTTGCAAATCAGCCAGTCTCCCAGAGAAACAAAAGCAGCATCTCACGTTCTTCAGATGATCTGGAGCTATAAAGAACTACGAAATGCCCTGCAGAAGGATGGGTGGAACAAATCACACTTTCAGGTAAAGATGCTGGTTCTTAAATATGTCCATAACTACTAAATTAATCTGAGTGGCAGATGTCCTAACTTAGTCTAATAGTACAGTCTGATAGACTGTGAGCTTTGGCTCTTTTGTTCTAGGTGATAGAACAATGTATTATAATCTATTCAGTCATAGCATCATGCCTATACTTGCTGGGTATGTTTTTGAACGGTCTGTGAAATGTAGCTCTTTACATTTTGGAAGTATGCCGCCTCGTGTAGGCCAAACGCCAGTGCTTTACTGGAGGAAGAATTAGCACGTTGTTTCTCAGTTGTCTCTCGTTTGAATCATTCCATGTAGCAGTGCAGGGCGGCCACCTGTTCTTGACATGCAGCCTCCTCATCTTTCCTTGAGCTGCTTTTACAGACCAGCAATGCTGCCGTATAGATAAGAGGAAAAATATTCCACTAACAAATCTGTATGAAAATAAAAAATGCTCCAGTGCCATATTATCAACAGAAAGGGGGGGCTTAGCAGCATTCTGTAATCTCTCTCCATACTGTTGGTTTATTTGTTTTTCTTGTTCAATTTCCCCAAGTAGCAATTTCATATATATGCGGGTTTTGTCTCATAGTCTGTTTCTGCAGCTCCAAAGAGTTCCAAAGGTACTGCTGGCAGGTCTGGCTATGACGACAGCACTTTGCCTCTGGTGGATAAAAGTCAAGGTCAGTTCTCCTCTTCATTGCTTTATCTATTCTGCTTTGCTTGCTTGTTTTCTGGATTTGTCACATCTGTGTTATGGGACCAATAGGGCCAGGAGCGAGAGGGTAAAGCTGTTATTTATGTGGTGCTTTTAACCCCACAGTTCCAAAATGATCAGTCCTAGTAGCTGGATATGGGCAGTATTCCTTCCCTTGTGAGATGTACCCTACTGAAGTGGTTTTCTTGTACACAAGATCAGTTAAATCTTCCCAGGAGAATTTGGAATAGAGGAGAGCTTCAAAAGAGAACAGCCTTGTTTGACAATGGTATATATTAATAAATCGAACCTTCAGCCAGGCAGTGGGCTTGGCATTACCCCTACTGAGTAATGGAGTATTTTGCTTTCTAAATAAATTTACCTGTTTTGGCAGGGCTTCTTCCTCTACACTGCATTTTTTTCCACTGGAGGTGGTTTATCCAAACGCTGGCTAAAGCCCTCTGTGCTTGTTCTTCAGGCCTGGTGCAGCTGTACCAACACCGGTGTAGCTCCAGCTTTAGTTCCTTTATGATTGCTTTGTCTCTGAATCTTGTTCAAGCTTCTAACACTCAGATGTAAAAATTTCTTTTCAGAAATCTTTAGTCTTCAACATCCAGAGTCTGCCATGTTGCACTTTACCTGGTTTAACTGCAGATTACTGTAGAAAAGACAGCCCCACGCTGCATTGCCTGTTTCCCCCTTCCCTGTCTTTGATCAAATCTGGCAGATTACGCAGACAGGGAATGACTCAGGCCAGTCATCCTCGGGCCAGACAATAAACTTCTTGTTTTCTTTGTGGGTTAGCTTTCTGTTGGCTCAGCAGGCTGCGGGATTGGATTATGTGCCATGTGAAGCTGCACCCTTACTTGTTTTCTTTCTCTTCTATTCTGGAGAGACCAGAGAGAAGCTGGTTAGTAGCTGTAGGTAGGCCTAAGCAGAACTGCAGTTTCTGTTACGACTTGGAGAGAGGGAGTTCTGCATTAGCGTCAAAGCAGAAAATAGAAGGATTACATGTGCTCTCCAGAGAGCTTAAATCAAACTTCCCTTTCTGAATGGTAACTGCTGAATAGTTTGGTTTGGTTTTTTGTTTTACAACAGTCTCTTCATTGAGTACTTAATGGACCTCTCTGGTCCTGTGACTAATTTAAAACTACCAGGTGTTGAGAAAAGCAAATCAAGTTGTTTCCACATTTCTGTTTTACAGATAATGAGAAGTCTGGGAGTCGTGATATGATACCTATGGATGAACTTGGCCCAGGTAAATTCAGTCATAGATCAAAGCCTCTGTCTGTTTCAATAGAGCACACTGTCACTCACAGGAAAGTTCAGCTATTTCTCTAGGTGATATTCTTTCAGATGGATAAAGCTGACATTTAAAAGCAAAACATTACCTTACAAAAGATTGGTCTTCATCTTCGCCGCCCCCCCCTTCCCCCCTTTTTTTTTTCCTTTTAAATACATATAGAATGTACACTCCAATTTCTTCACTACTCGAAGCATATGATGGAGATATACTGACCTAGCTCTCATACTAGTCTCTGGCCCTTGAGTCAGGTACATTCCTTATTACAGATCTGGAAGCTTGTAGATTCAGAAGATAAAAGACCTGAAAATTTACTTCAATGTAATGTTTGTGTTTAAATCCATTCTCCCCTTGTTTTCTGTAGTTAACACCAAAAATAAGTCAGTGTGTATGATGTTCCTGGCTTTATATGTGTATGATATTCCTGGCTCCACCTTTCATTTACCTGCATCTGGCCAGGCCTGGCTTTTCCTATAGACTGAGAACAGCTGCCTAAGGTCGATGAAGTGCTTTGAGATAGATAATGTCTGTAGTTTAAGACTTGTAGAGGGTTTTTTTTCTTTACTGGAGGTAGATAAAGGTGCTGTGTGGTCTCTTGGGAATTTACTTCTTCCAGTTGACGTTATTTTTATTTAAATACCTATATTAATGTCTGTAAATCACACAGTTTGATATACTGCTGTTTGTGATTCTAGCTGAAAAAAATAGCAAGCTAGAACCAAGCTGAAAGCCAGGCACGTTCAGAAATTAAAATAATAGGTATATATTATCTTCTGTATTCTTGGAAAAAAATGAGATGCCACTTGCCGTGAATCAACCGTCCGTATATATTTTGCATAAAGGAACACTGAAACAATTGCTCTGACAATGGAAGAATATAACTTCAGAGAAGATTGCCTGGCAGGCTAGCTCTGTGCTAGCAGGTGCTGCCCTACAGGCAGTGCTGATTGTTTATAATCTCAATATTAATTGTTGCCAGGAGTTACTGGTACAGCTCTGAGTACAAAATTAAGTGCAAATTATCAGCATATGTACAACAACAGGCAGATTCTCTGGGCCATTCAGTTCTCCAATCTTTTTATCACTATTAGAAGATGAAATCTGTCAAGTTTTCCTGACCCCGGCTCTTGAGCACTTTTTAACTCCAATATGACTATAACTTTGTGCTGTTTCAGAGGTCATCTGAGAGGGGCCTAAATTAATTTATCTGGTCAACTATCCTTAATTCCAAGGAACTGGAATAACAACTCAGTACTTCATCTCTTCCCTTCACGCTCTTCTAAATGCTGTATGTTTTTTGTCTTAGTGGGCATAGTCACTTGAGGAGCTGCTCTAGACTATATTTTCTGATTTTAACTTCATTTTGGATTCTTGTGGAGTTTTTGGTGGTTTTCCACTCTGGAGTGTACTAGCAGCTATATGGAGCAGAACATCAATGTGCAGTTCTCTGGGTTCATCCCTGCAGTAAACAGTTTGGTTGTATCCCTGTATACTCCACAGCAGTCTATGCTGAGCCTCCAGGAGATACTGACCTCGCTTACATTTGCAAAGAAAATGCATGACAGAGTACCAGAGAAAGCTGTTTGGCATTCCATCTTACCTTCTTATTTCTTCTTATGGCAGATAGTCCTGTGCCATGGCTTCGGTCGTGTTGTTTTCCCTTGCCTTCCTCTTTTTCTGATTTCAACTACCCTAAGATCTTTCTACTTTATCTTCAGTGTCTTTTAAAGAATTCTCTCTGTCTCCAGCTTTGTTGTCCATTTCATTAAATAAAGATGCTTCCAGGTTGCGTAGTTAATCTTTCTGCTGTGCTGCATTGGTACTGAATGGTAATCACTTCAACACATTAGAGTGTGCCAGTGCCAAACTCGCTGAGTTTCCACACCACGCACGTGTTAGCGGTACGCAGCCTTTCAGCCAGGTGTTTCCAGCCCAGAGTGTTCATCCTGCTCCCCTGCAGTGTACGAGACTGCTTGTTTCAGAACATCACTGCCTGTCTGCTGCTCACCTATTGCCTCTTTTTATCAGGGTTCAGCTCACTTGATGTCTGGCCTTTACTGATAACCCACATCGACTCTTTTTAAGATTGGAAAAAAAAAAAATTGCTATTGGTATCTCAGCTTGTTTGCTAATGCTATGGGGGTTGTCATTCACTATAAAGGGAACTCCTCTGGCTCGGGAGGCAGAAAAGATACATTCTCCATCAGCTGACAGTACTTCATCAGTCAGATTCCTGTTGTCTGGATCAATGGTAGGGCCTGGATAGAGCCTGGATGTCCTGGAAGATGGAAGAAAACATGTATTATAAATTCCTGTGGGATGCACTAGACAGCCCAGTGCAGAAATAGCTCAGGTCTGTCAGACCTCATCAGCTTGAGGCAAGTGGCCCTGCACCAAGTAATCTGACGATCATTAATGCTTATTGTCACAATGCTGCCTGAGGGTAGCTGTGACCCTCAGCTGTCTGTGGAAGCAAGAGAAGTGTGATCTCAAGGCTGTATGCCAAATTTGAGAGTTCTCTAAAACTCTACCTGTGCCTCAGTTAGCCTGCAGTCAGTCAGACAAAAGCATCAGTGAGCTGAGAATTGTTGAGACCAGAGACACATAGTTCACATGCCCCTGTCCTGCATGGCCATCCTCAGGAATAACTTCATTTCTCCTCCTCCTTTTTGATGAGGTTTGATCTTTATAAGAGAGCTGTGTGAGGCCATGGATGGATTGACACCTGGCAGGCATTTGGTCCTGTAATCTGTGATGACATAAAAATGTTGCTGCAGAGTGAACAGGAGATACTCAGTGAAGCAATACAGATGGCAACAAGCAGGAAGTCAAGAGAGAAGAATAAACAAGCCAAGAACAGGATGTGCCTCTGTTGACCAATATAACTTCTGTCTATACATTGGATTGTATGAACTCAGAATAATGTATTTACACCTTGGAGCAGTAAGATCAGTGTAGGTCTCCTTTATACCACAGTAAAAGAGTTAATTCTGATCACTTATTAGAATGAATCTGAAACATGGAAGAAGCAGTATTTTCTAATCTCTTCAGAAAGCTGTGGCCTTTGGGGCACTGAGGTATTACTTCTCAGCTGCAGCCTCCTTCAAGATATTTCTCATTTTATTAGGTCAAAACATGAACTTCCTACCTCTGCTGCTGTTTATCTTGACAGAGTCATAGCACAGTGTGTGGTTTTTAGAAACACATAATCCGTTAGTGCTGATGTGACCGCACCGTTAGCGTGCAGCCCACACAACAGTGGGCTGGCAGTAGAAATTGCAAAATATGCTGAAACCTGGAAATGAAGAAGAAAGTTCTTGACTGTTTGTTGTTGTTACATTACTGCCATTGTGATCTTCCTGTTGCTGCTGTCCTGGCCAGTCCTGGGGGTTTTTGTTCTTTGTTAGTTTTTTTTCAGTAGTGTTAAAAATCCATTGTGCTTTTAATTTTTTGTGATTACAGTCCTTACTTCTGACCTTGCTTCCTGGGAAGTATCCCAGCTGCCATACTTCACTTAGTAGCTGTTGCTCTCTGGGGGTAGGTTAAAGGTTTCCTTTGTATCTTGGCAATGCATTTTAACAATGTTCGTGGATCACCTATGACGATGGCACTACAGCAATGCAAAGTGATCCATTACATCATTGTGAGTATAATTAATATTAGATTGTAAAAAGCTACTACCCAGTTGTTGTTTGAATTATTTTGGGGTTTTTAATTATTTTGGCAGGGGGAGTCAGCGTGTTTCCATCATTTACATATATATCTATATGAATTATCTACTCCTAAATAAATGATGAATCTTTAGATTAGGATATGACTTACTAGCAGTATTCAGGCCTGATATTTGAGAGAGAATTATTGGTCATGTGTTCCTTCACAAATGCTGGCTGGGCAGCTGGATGCAGCAGGCATCCAGCTTTAGGTATTTTCTTTTTTGTTTGAAAGGAATAGCCAAGAATGTTAGGTATTCCATTGTCAACAAGTAATTGCAAGTATTTTCATGCTTTAAGATCAGCATACTACATGTATAACTCCAAAATTCTGTAGTTATTCTTAGGCAGCATGGTTCAATAATACATTACTGTCCATGATATCATAAACATGCTACTGCAGGTGCTTGTTGCAGGTCTGTGTGCACTTTAATTCATGAGATACGTAGGAAAACTCCAGCTCTTTTAAAACTAACCTGGCTGTGGCCAGCAGCAACATCATTTCGGGGCCTGCTCTGCGACTGTGTTGATACAAGTCACTCTATCTGCGTGTGCTTTGGTCATGTGGGCAAACAGTGCCTCGTTTCGCCCCTGGAGCCCCACAAAACACATAACTTACTTTTTCTTAATGACCTGTTGCAGGCAAGTAATAAACCAAGAGAGGAGCATTTTGATAGTTTATGTAGAACCTTTCTGTGGTATTCTAAGAGGCTCGTTTGTCAGGATGTGAAAACATCAATGATCCCTCAGTTACATAGGGGAAAACAAAAGCCTACAGGGAACTATAAATTTGAGTCATTTACTCCAGATTACAATGCTGTCAAAGCAGAGCAGGAGAGGATCTATTTGTCACTGATAATGAGGGAAATTTGATGCATCAGGAAAAGAAATTAAGATTTGCATTGGCTGGCAATGATTCAAAGCAAAGTTTCTGAAATAATTAGAGCCATTTCTTTATAAAAACTCTTAACGCTTTTCTTCCTTGTTTTCACCACACTTTCATATTGTTTCTCAGTTGTCAGGAGAAAAAGCACCAACAGGTGCTACTTTGTAATGAAAGACTGTCCAAGCACAGCAGGGTTTGCATCAAGATTTCTTCCAACTCGACAGGCCCTTTTTCTCAGTGCTCTGAAGGGGACTCTTCCAAATTATCGTCATGCCCTGCTAGTAGTCAGGCTCAGGAAGAGTGGGAACATGCTGCAGAGCATTCAGAGAATGAACACAGCCAATTAATCAAGCTGCTAAGCAAGGGACACAAGATTTGGGCTGAGTTTGGAGCTCATTAGCCACAGGGCGTGAGATGACAACTTGCTGCTTTCCTTGGGCACACTAAAAACTGCAGCAGGCTGGGATGAAAACAGTGCTGCGTGCTAATGAGTGCCAGCATCTGGCAGTGATATAAAAAGAGGGCTTTTCTGTTTTAAGCTCGCAAAAATGAAATTTCAGAGCCAGAGTGCATGTGAAAAGCAGGCTGCCAGCATCTCTGGGTTGTGATTGTTTATTTTCCTGTTTCTTTGCTGAAGGATTCTGCTTGCATCAGCTCTGTTTCTGCTCTTATTTGTGCTTCATGCCTGACTGTCATGTTATTTCTCCTCAGATGGGTACTCCACCATCGATCACCGGGACAAGGACCGCAAATACAAGACCAGTGATAACACAGGGGATGCCTCTGAGAAAGAACCTTTGAAAGTGAGCTTCCTCTACTGCTGAATGCTAGTTAGTGCCTTTAAAGTAAAGGAAGTCTGATGTCCTCAGCAAGAAATATAGGGTAGTTACTCACCAGGGCGCTGCAAAGGGCTTCTTTTTTTTTTTTTTAATAAAGGCAGTATTTTGTAACTAGAAATAAAAACAAAATGCTGCTTTCCAGTGCAGGAGCAAATGTAGGCAATTGCTGTATTCTTGTAAATGGATGGGGTGGTAAAAATAGGAAGCGTCACCTTCATCCAGGCAGCATTCCCTAGCCCACAGGTGTCTAACTGTGCCTTCTAAAAACAAATTTACACAACTTTAGAATATAAAACAAACAAAGTATTACTTCACAAAGCTCTTTGTATTGTGAGTTGTGTGTAAATGTGGCTTAGTAGGCTCTGTGTAATTTCTGTTGTATTGCTATACCTTTTCAGTAGGGCTTTTAAAAAGTTAATTAGCGCTGTGGCCATCAGTTCTCCCTGGCCTCAAAACAAGCTTGTGTTTTTCCTTGGGGAAGTAATTTCAAGGAGGAAGAGGAAGATTCATTGAAGTAAGGGTTAGCTGTAGGAAACACTATTGTTAGACTGCAGAAGGCTGTCCTTAATAACCTTCAGCACATTGCTGATAATACCAGGAAATCCAGGCGATTCTTACTGAGTGGAAACAAACTCAAATCAATTGAAAGGAAAACCCAATATCATTGAACAAGGGAAATAAAAATGCAATTTGGAGAAAAGTATTTCCATAGATCATGAATTGGGAAGATGTTCTGCTGCATCATTCTGCCTATATTAACTTGCCTGGTCCTGCATTTCCTGCTGTGTCCTGCTGTTCTGTGAAGGTGTATCCTGGAGAATGGCTTCAATCCAGCTGGACGTTGTTTTAAGCACAGATCACTCCCATCAGTTTGCCAGTTCTGGGTGTAGCTGCACCCTGTTGGAGGCTGCCCAGACTTTTTGATAGAGGTGGCCGTGCCACTTCATGCGTTTTTGGAATGATAAAACGGAGCTGATTACTCAAGTCACGAATATACTTCCTTCCTCCAGTGTGGCAAGAGATGGCCCTGCTTGAACTAGCTTCAACAAAATAAACTTGCTAGTTCCCTTATCACAGTTTTGTTTTTCAAGGTTGCATTGGGCACAGATGCCCTAAGTGACATAAGAATGTTGATCAGTAGGAGCTTGACAGAAAATATCTTTCTAAGGAAAATAGGCAAAGGAAGGAAAATTAATGAATACTTGTAATCTTTGCCACTCAAAATTCATTAAAGTGGTCCAACACAACCCTCAAAATCACCCCAAGCAGCCCAAACTCCAGTGTATGTCTGAAGTGAAGCACAACCCAGAGTTGGGTTGCAGTGAGTAGCTGCTTTGCTTTCACGAGTAAAAGAGAAAAAAATTTCACCTCGACAATGTGTTTCCCATAGTCTGTTCTGCCAATTGGTTTTAAGGACAGAGGGTAACCTGATTTCAGCCTGTTATACACGTCAAAGGTATGTGCTGCCATGTCCTCAGCTGGGCAGAGCTGAGTAGCTGCCACTCATCCTTCTTGCTGCGCTGTGAAACAGAAACATATCTGTGGGGTCTTCTGGCTTGTGGACTGTTTGATAACCGTGGCTGTGAGGCTCAAGAGTGGCCAAAAATTGTGAATAGTGATGGCAGGGAAGTGCAGCCTTTTGGCTGCTGCAGATGCTTCTGTCAGTATTGTGCTTTTGCTGATCTCATTTCTTTCTCTACCACTAATTTTCCCTTGTGCTTCTTTAAGCTGACTTGTTTGGTGGTTTTGTTTGATTAATCCGCTCTGTTTTGCCTTTAACTCCTCACCCTGTGCTGCAGAATGACACAAATAGGAAAAACATTAACAGGAGTAACAGGGCTTCGGTGAATCTGGTGGATGCCCGTGACATTAAACCCCAGCCTGTTGACTCCTGGGTCTAATTTGCATGCATGGTAGGTCCTTTTAATGGTAATTGGTGCTAGTGATTAACTTGTCTCGTGCATGATCCGTATCACTGCGGAATCTTTTCAAGGCTAACTGCTAACTGGGTCCTTTCAAACAAATGAAAATGCATTTGAAAAAAGTTGTTTATATTACTCAGTGTATCTTTAATAAAATGTGGTCAAACACCACTGTTTGATCAAAAAATAATCTGTTCAATAACTAGGCAGAAAATTAATATTGTGAATGATTGGTTGTCAGGTAAAATGTGAAAGATTTCTGCTGTTAGGGCATGGGAATGAATTTGAGTAGTGTTCCTGCTTCCACCCTTTTTGTTTTTTTTTTTTCTTTTTTTTTTTCTTTTTTTTTTTTTTTTCTGTGGTCCCCTCTGTGCTCAGTGTAAGGATAGCCTGAGACTGAAGGAGAAGCATATCCTTGATTATTTATGGATATCCCCTGAGGTTCTCGTGAATTACCCAGCCCTGCCCATCTGCAGGAAAGCTGCTGGCTGTACACAAGTTACTTTGCAAAGAGAGATGATTTTGATTACACAATAAAATCCCACTTCTCAGTTTTTTTTTTTCCTGTTGCTAAAGAAAGGTGCCTTTTTGTCGCTTTCTAGTTCTCTGGCTTTGCCACGTGCCAAGTTCCTCAGTAATGTCACTGGCCTTTCTGTGCTCCAGCAGACGTTAATCTGTCTCCTGCTGTCTGGCTAGACAGCCCTCTACCCCGTTACACCTTCTCTCACTCCATCAAACAGCAGGTTTTGTGCCCCTGGCTATGACTAAAGGAAAATCTTAGTGACTGTTGTGAAGGCACTTTCCCATCAGCATGGACAATAGGCCTTTAAGGCCCAAATTCCAAAACATAATTCCACATGGAGAGCACTGGCATTAGTGGGAGAGAAAATTCCTGTATGTTTTTGGGTGGTGGATTTGGGTTTTTAACCCCTCCTTAATTTAAGAGTCTAGTGTAAGTGCTAAGTGTCGCCTTGGCTGGAAGCAGTTGCCCAGAGCAGTCTTTCACACTCTTACGTAGCCACGGAGCAGGCCCTGGCACCACTGGCTTCCCACTGCTGCTCAGCACTGTGTGGTCAGCCTTCTTGGCCCAGCCAAAGGGCAGAGATAAACGTGTGTAGTGCCCATAGGCTTCACGCCTACACTCTTCCTCTGAGGTACAGGCTTTGAAAAATGAAGTCTCTGCTCATTTTTTCCCAGTCAGACACTCCAAGGAACCCATATATTGGAGATAGGTTGTTGTTTGCAGTCATTTCCTACCACTGGGTGACAGAGATCACCAAAGTCACATTACTTGCTGTTATTAATCAGTTTTGACTTTATTTTGCAGGGCTAGAGTCCAACCACATTTTTTTTAATTGAGGGGGAGAAACAAACATTGAATCGACACAGAGGATCTCATCAGTCACCACTGCCATTGGATTTGGAGGGCGCTGCATCACTGACCAGGCTGCGGATTCTAAGAGGATGTGGGGAGAAGACACAACTGACTGCCATTGCCAACCCCGGAGCACCATGCCTTACAGCGAGACAATTTGCTTAACTCAGTTAATTCCCACTAGAAATAGCCACCACCTCCCCCTCCCTCCCACTCCTGCAAGAAGAAAGCAAGCAAGAAAAGAGAATCCAAGCTTCTGTCTAGCTGGCTGCGTTCTTAGCTGACTCTTACGTGTGGCTGGTGCCAAGTATGAGAAGTAAAGGTCGTGCCATAGCAAAGACGACAGCTTCACAAGTGAAAGAGAAACTGCAGAATATTTGAAAGAATATCATAGGTGTAGCCATGAAGATAATAGCACTTTTCTGGTTTGGGGCTCATTGTTTCATTTTTTTGTTTGTTTTGGGGGATTTCTTTTGAACTGTGAATCTAACATTTTTAAAGGCTTTTTGAAAAATGTTTAGGTTTTCTTTGTTATTTTCACAGAAAGTGCAGAAATGTTGAGTGGATTTCTTGGATTTCAATGAAGGGAGAAAATGCAGAACAAAAACAATTAAACGCTAGTCAGATGGACTGGAGAGTGGATGACAAAGTTGATGCAAGCTGTATAATCCGCTTTTAGAGTAAGGTATATCAATCACAGCGCTATATTATCATTATCATCTGGTGTACAATACTTCTGCCTTTTGAATTCTGTAATGGCTCTGGTTTTATTTCCACATATTGAAAAGCAGTTTATTGATGGTTTCAGTGTTCCAGGTTCAGAAATCTCTGCTGAGAAATGGAGCTGGCTGGCTTTTTATTTTCTTGTTCTCAAAGATTGCAATAAGGAGCTTTTACATTTTAAATGTACCAGTGTTGCATTGACGATGATTAACAATTTCTTTGGCCATAGCTGTTAACACATTGGAAGAAAATAGGAGCATTTTTATAAGTTGCCTTGTTTTGAACACACTATAAATTTTAGATGGGTCTGCCACGTATATTTGATGGTGAATTTATCACTGTTGGATCCATGTTTGCTTTGGTCTATAAGTCTGGATGAAAAATGCGACAAAGGGAAGTGGTTTGGCGTTTTTTAAATCTTCATCGTGATTTCTATGTTCCTTTGGTTTTGTTTTGAGATTACATATTTCATTTGGTGTGAAAATCATCCATGTGCAACAGTTCTCTACGATGCCAAAGCCTGCTTTCTATAAAGGGGAATTTTTACCTCATGAGAACATACTCTACATATATGGTATGAACTAAATTACTTCAGATCACTGGTTTTCTCCAGGCATTGGTCAAGGGAGGGCAGCAGATGAGAATAGGAAGCAAATGTCTCACTAGTAGCATCGGAGGACTTTTGCTGATTTTATTTGGTTGCCACTGTTCTTTGATTGCCACGTTTAATTTTAAACAAGCTCCTAAAAACGGTGTGACTGGAAAGCACATTTTTGAACCCAGCAAACATCATTTGCGGTTTTCCATGCCTGCCATTTCCTTTGTAATTAAGAAGGGGAAATACCCAACGACCTCACCTCCCCCAAAATATTACTGTAATAGTAAACATCTAAATTTTTTGTAAAAAAAATCCTTAAAAACTTTTAAAAAAAGCAAGTACCAAGAGCTTTGTATCTTCTTGAGTATATTAAAAATTTGACATGAATACATATATATAAATAAATCTATATATCTATATATATATATTGTTGTGCAGAGGATAGGTTAACAAAACCATGTAAAGTAGTTTGCAGGAGAGGGAAGCATTTGTTGATTCAGGGAAAAAGACTGATGCCAGAAGCTGTCAGTGATTTGGATGATAGGTGTGCTCCTTCACGCCCTCCCTTTTTGACCCTCATCTCCCATATACATTGCAGTGGTCACTTCTGGATCCTGGGGAAGGTGAAGCTGCTTGGAGCAAATTAAGATAGCAAAGATTTGGTTTTTGACCTGCATGAGAGTCCTATTGGGCCAAAGATGCTCAGTGGATCAAGGGAAGCAAAGAGATACATCTGTGGTTATCTGTGTTGGGGCAGCGTCTCTCTGTGTGTAGACATAAAGTGTGGCAATGAAACCAGATACATCGTCTGACTGTATATTATATCAATGGTGCTCTTTTCATACTTGTTCTGCCAATACGCGGAGACCCTTTTAACCAAGCTACACAGAAGAGTTTTATATCACTTTTGGTTATGTACTTGGTGTATTCTTTTTGTATATGAAAGGATTTTTTTAAAAACGTTCAGTAATTAGCAATGGAACCTGCTTTGTAGCTGATTAGAACAGTGTAAGAGAAGGGCCGTGCTGTCAGTCTGTCCCTGATCTACTTTAAACCATATATTTACCAAAGGAGTCTGAGCAAAAGTTCATTTAAAATAAAGACCTGACTGTTGAAAGGAGTCTCTGCTAAGACTTTGTGATCTAGTTATTGTACAGATATTTTAAAGCTAGCAAGAGGTTAACAGAGAAAACTGCAGGAAGGGGGAAGTGAAGTGACATGGGGCCAATTACGTCCATGACCTCCTATCCCAGAAATCCCGTAGCTCTCAGTGGGGCACTTCAGGGAAACTCAAAAATCTGGATTGGAATCTACTTTGGTCTCTGTCATTAGTGGGCTAACAACACCCAGGGCTACTGGAGAAGCAAATTAAGACCCAACCCCACTTTCACCCAAAAGTCCTTTTTGTATCTAACCTCATCCTGTGCTAAGCAAACCCCCCTGTCAGGGTTGGTGGCATAGGCTGCCCAGGGTCGTGGTAGCAAGCTGTTTTCCTGGGGGTAAGTGTTCATGGCAGCCAGTGTAGTTGTGAGCTAACAACGTGGTTTTATTGCTGCAGGAAAGCAAAGGATGGTGTAGCAAGAAGTCAAATACCAAGTCCATGGGCCAAGACTTCCCCTGGGAATCACACGTCTTACCCCTGCCATTCCCATGCCTTAGAAAAACAATGAGTTCCCAAGTATGTAGCAATAACCCATCATTTACATTACTGTCGTTTTTTTCTTCTCAACAAACTGTTGTTTTGGTGTTGAGGAAGGAAAATGGATTGGGGGTGACCTGCATGTGAGACTTACTGCCTTGTATTACCAGCCCACCAGCTGAAGTCCAAAGCAAGATACTTTGAACCAGGTCTGGTGATGTAATGTCCTTTTTATCTATGGCCACAAGCTCGCTGGTGGGATGCGTGCCCACACCTGCCCTTACCTCTCCCCTTGTTGGCACAAGTGTGACTGGCTGTTTGAGCTGTTCTGGGACGTGGGTGGATGAACCCGTAATTGTTGTATTTTGGCAGCAGGGACTGTATGTAAAGAAGGGAAAGCGGCAGTGTGTGTGACTAAAGCTGCAGCAGGGTCTAGAGTCCTGTGCTAAAAGACGGGCAGTGCTTTTTAGGGCTCAGGTATGTGACTTCCTCTTTTCCTGTTCTCTCCACTGTGAAAACTGGAGGGAATCTGCCTGCAAAGGGGTGGAGTGGAAGAGATTTCTACCTGCAGAAATTCTAGTGGGAGGAATGGTTGTGGAAGGAAGCGACAGTGTTGCAAGACTCCTGCTAAAGAGGAGGGGGAAATTTGATGGCCCAGCGAGGGCTGAGATATAACACAGGGGAGAGGGAGACTTCTGATGGCATGTGATTACAGCAGAACTTCCTTTCCAGGGAAGTGGTTTGCACGTCTCCTAAGCATCTTCACTAAGCTGCAGAGGTTTAAAAGAAGAGAAGCATCAAGTTTGTGAGCAATGGTACTTGTGCTTATAGCTTCCCAGGTTGGTCTGTCTGCAGAATCCGAGGAGGAGGGTGGAAAGGCAAGGCTTTAGGACATTTTGTTTCTGTCTTGGAGTTAAATAGAAGTTTAGCTGCAAGTGTAACTTGACAACTCAAGATGTGATGCCAGCTTGAAATGCTCCCCAGAGAACAGCTTGGGCAGCCATAGGTCCTGAACTTCAGTGTCTTCTGGGCAAAACACCTGCCTATTCTAGTTCTGCTCTTGTGCACTCAGACTTAGTGATTCTGAACGTGCCTGCATCAGGAAAGCAGACCTTGTCTCTGCTGCCAGGACATCACGGAAGTCACTGACTTGGGTACTAGGAACTGACTGACTGTGACACATCAGGAAAGCAGGGGGTGGCATGTTTGTTACAGCAGGTTGGTGAGTTACAGCAGATCAGGAAATTCTTCCCAGCTCTGAGGAGCAGTTTTCAGCAGTGGTTTCTAGCATGCAAGGCAAAGCAGTTTTCACTCCTAGAGCAGTTCCAGCAGATTGAAGCTGGTGAGTTATCTTCTGTTACTTGCCTTAAAGTTGAGCATATAGGCTCAGCTACCTGTGAGAGAGGTGCACATCTTAAACCCTTCCAGTAAGCAAAGCTTCAGAAGCCAAATGGGCACATCGGAGTGGTTGTAGCCTCTTCTGCTGTCCAGCTGCCCACTCAGTGAAAACTGCTGTGTGCCAGTAACTTCCGCCAGCGTTCTCATGCGGTTGGGGTGGAGTTGTACTCTCACAGTTTTTGAAGGTGTTTATATAGGCATAGGTTCTTGCAAAATTTCTTTGTTTTGACGCCCCTAAAATCTGGTGTTTCCTTATCTTTCGACAAATTCTCTGATTTATTGGTACAGTAACTAATCTAGTGCATTTAAGGGGAAGGTGTTATGAACCTTTTTGTTCTGTCTTAAGTTTTACATCAGGGTAGGATGTTCCAAAGTCCAAGGAGGAGAAAGGAGGAAGAGGAAGATAGCGCAGATACTACAAGAGCTGCCAATCCGGTTCTTACTGTTCAGAAAAACAAAATAACTAGACTAAGAAGCTTACTGGTAATTAGTAGCTAATGTGTTTGTAACTATCATGTGCCTTAAAATTTTCATGGTAGGAGAATTAAAAAAAAATCAACAATGTGTTTTCTGTAATACTGCTCAACATTCTCTCTGTAGTTTAGACTGGTGGGATTTTGCATTGTATTTACACTGTACTATAAACTGAAACACTTAGAACGGTTTGATTTTACAAGTATGGAGAGGAAAAAAAAAGGTGGATTATGCTTTTCATAGAACAAATGTTACCGTGACAGAATGTATTATTATTATAGGATCTTTCCATAATGCAGACAAGTAGAATGCTTGTTAGAAACCAGGTATGTAGGATAACAATTTGGTGTGTTTTCAATAAACCATGCCTGGAAAGAATACATGTGCCATTGGTTATCTTTGTTACATTGGATATCTCAAATATTCTTTGGCTTTCCGACAGCAGTTTTCTGTGGCAGGGGATCACTCAATCCTACCTCAGGTCAGCCCTTGGTGTTAGTAAAAGGTCAGTGGTAATGAGGGCAATTGGAATATCCTTTAAATTAGTATAGCTGAAAATTTTCGATTTGTTGCCATATGCTGGAGTTGTAGCATGAAGTCCTGTAAGGACCCTGCACTGCAGATCATGTTTTTTTTTCCTTTTTATTACACAAGCATATTTCTGTGGGAAAGCCATCTGCATCACTGTTCAAAGGCCTGCACACTTGGGACCACAAGCCTAATTTGCTGATAGCTTTTCCATTTGGCAAGTTATTAACCTTTCCGCATTTAGTCGTAAAATCCATGTAAATTTACAAAGATTTCACATTTCTGAAATGTGTGCAAGTATTTGTGTAAATATAAGTGTGTGAGAATAACAGAATCTTTTAAGTTTATTGTAGTGATACATGATCTCTGGTTGACATGAAAAATTGTTATTTGGGGGATGCGCCAAATAATTTACATTTGTTGCTGTGTGGGGGAGAAAAATCTCGATACTGAAAAGTCAACTATGTATTTCAAGTAACAGCCAGTTACCAACAGATCTTAATTCTCTTGAGGACTGCCTCTCCCTGGCACCTTCATCTGTGTTGATAAGATCAGTAGAGAGACTGATGCACCTGAACATATCATACTTCTCGACATGCTGTCATGAAACATGACAAAACCCAGTAAATCTTGAACTAAGGGTTCTGCAAGGTCTTGCAGATAAAGTGGAAGTCAGATTTTCTGTGAGTGAAGAGTTGATGAATCGTGCTAGTAACTGTTTGCCATATGTTAATTCCTGATTGTGCCATTCACAACACTATAAGGTTCCATTTACTTGCAGATGCTTCCAGACAGCATTTGGAAGGTCATCTTCAGCTTGCCTTCCATCTTTATTTCAGATGTCCTGAATTGCATCCCCAGTTCAGTAAAATAATCTCCAGATTCTGTAGGATCTAGTTTCATGAGTGGTAAGATGTGGGATCCTGAGTTGAGCATCTTGCTCCCAGGTATCATCGGTGTTCTGCTGCAATGAGAAATCCTTTTTTTTTTTTTTTCTTTTGCTTTAGTGGATGCACAAATATGGCAATGAATAGCAGATGCTGTAGGTGAGGTACTGAGCTAAAACAAGTATGTTGTTTCTACAACTGACCTTTTATATCTGTCAAAGTGATTTCATTTCCAGCTTATCACAAGTTGGGCAAGTGGAAGCTGTGAGTCTGGCAGGTGAAAGGTTAACCTGGTAACAACAGGAAAGAAATATCGCAGCCCTCATCTCTTTCAGGTTTCAGCAATGTCTTGGGGGAATATTCTGTCCTCCCAGTGTCTTACTGTGAAGGTCTCTGTGCAACTGAAGAACAGCAATGGCAGAATCTCATTCTGATACGAGCTGACGGGATTTTTTTACAATGGGAAGTTGTTTTATAATTGGAGCATTAACTGAGCTGTAGAGATGGAGGCAAAGACTAAAACTCTTAGTACATTTAATGTGCTGTTATTCATAAGATACCATATAATTGATTGACTGCTCAACCAAACAAGTACACATCACTGCCCTGGTGGTGTCATCTGTGGTGGGAGAGTTGGACCTCTGTGGTCTCTCCCCCTCTCTTGTAGGGGTTTCTGTGTGTTCTTACAACTGTATTTAATGTTTCACTCTGCTCAAAATTCTTCAGTGGGGTGCTTTTCACTTCCTCATACCAGTGGGAGGAAGCACAACCAGTATAACTGTACAAACGTATGACAACTGCTGTTTGCTCTGGTGAGTAATTCCTGTTGTTTTGCTAGGATTTGTAGGATTCCTACATGGGTGCTGTTTTGCTCAATTTGGTATTAAATGAGGAAGCAAAAGGAACTAGTGCTGGGTTTGGCTTCCTCATAAAGCCGCCTTCTCTCCGGTACACTGATATAAACAGTTCTGTGTTCTGAAAGACAAGATCATATGTCCCTTTGAGGTACCAGAGGCTCTGGCAGAAAGCGGACCTCACTTTCACTGCATAGGTGGTATCAACAATTTGTGACACAAGATGTGAGAATTTGCTGAAAGCTGTGTGTTGTTTTAGGGGAGTTCTTTCCACTGGGAGTTTTCTATCAGTGGTATGCTCTCACTGGGCAGTCTTCACACACATGCTTCCAGATGCACAGTTCCATACATGTTTTGTGCAACAATACGTTGTGTCTTCTAAATGCAACAGGCTGATGTTGTTGTAACACTCAGTAGGCATTTAGAATGTATTTGAATTAGAAGATCCATTGTCTGTATTTTGCTTCTTGCAGAATTCAAAGCATGACTTTATTTTGAAAAGCAATTCTTCTCCCTGGGAGATTTCACATTTATGTGTCAGTGACTCTAGATCATATTTGCTTAACTGACCAAAAGCCTTTTTTCTAATTGTCAGTCATGCAAACTGAGTCGGGGTTTTTTCTTTTCATCCCTTGCCACCAATAATTAGGAGCATTTCAGAAGGGTGGTCAAGTGGAAAAATTTTTCTTGCTTATGGAATTCTGTGAATAATGCAATGATACATACGCTGTGTTTATTTTTATGATTTGCTATGTAGGAGATCCTTTCTAATGAATTAAAATACCTTTTTAATACTAAAATGTGCTTGTTATACTTCCCCATATATTACACATGCATTATTCACTAATGCATCTTTTGAAATATTCATGCTAACTCTACAGGTTCCCTCCTTCCCTCATTTGCTTGACAGTCCCTCAGATGGTAATTTTGGCCATTAACTAGCAGTAAGAATGTATTTCTCTGGTCCTCTCTTTTAAAGCGTAAACAGTCTACTTCTTTGCTCATGCATATCCTTCAGCATGTATCTGAACCCTCGGTTTGGTTACCAGTATGTGCTGAGTGCCCTGCTATGGCAGGAATGTCTGTTAGGTGCAAAGGTGTGTAAACTAGAAACAAAAGAGGATTCTTTGGAGTCATGACCTTTAGGTGTGCAGAAAAGAATTCTGATAAGCTGTATGTATCCAGGTGTTCCAGCGTGCTCTAGAAATTTGTGTATGCCATTAAATGGGTTTGAATATTATTCTTCTGCTAATTTTGAAAAAATCACTTGGAGTCACCTGAAGGACTTTGAGTTGAGCCTGAATACCATGAGGATGTGCAGCTAGGCAAGCTTACAGAATAAGTCATTGACTTATTCACAGCGTGAGATCAAAGTGTTAGAATTCAGGGTCAGCTCTTAAGCAGGGCAGTACAACAGAGTCACAAGGGGCTGCTTCTGCATGATCTAACCCAGTATAGTAAATCTTCTGTCTTTCTCAATGTGACAGAGTTTAAATTGTTAAAGAAACTGAATGTTGCCTTCCCATATCCCTGTGAAACGCACACATCACAAGCTGGCTGGGTCACCATGGTTTGCTTGGTCCATTTCTAAACTGACTCTGTCACCTTAGCCAGTTCTAGTTTTCTTTTATACTGTGGGGCAGTTCTCTGCCATGATCATTATTGGTGTCCTGGAGGTGGATTTTCTGTAGCACACAGGCCAGAGCAGATACCCCTTCAGTAAGGTGGGCTATGAAAGGAAGAGCTGATAACAGGTATGAAAGATTCCATAATGGGAAAGGTGAGAATGGTTATCCTTGTTTTTTCACTCTGATTTTCAGCTGTTGGATCTTTCTGTGGCTGCTCCAAGGCTGGAAATCCCAAGCGCAGTGCAGAATTCCTGGGAAACAAAGGAAGTCACATGCCTGTTCTATTGTTTTTTAGTTTTTATTTATAAATGCGACCATTGCTTCATTATATAATCACAGCAAGACATGCCAGGAAATGCCAGTGGATTTTCGCATTGTTTCAGGTGAGTTAGAGATTTCAGATTTGGCTTTGTATCTTCTGGGTGATAACCCTCACTGTTCACGTGGTGTTAACGACACTGAGGTTAACCAGGGTGCACAGGACCATCCATTCTCTCCATCTTTATACAACATCTTAAACATACATGGCGCTTCAGAATACACAGTTTTCCCTGCCCCTAAAAAGCACACACTATGTATATACAATATAATGAGGGGATAAGTAAATATCGGGGGATAAACAGCATTTTCTCAAGGTCTCTGATATTATATAGTTTTGGTGTTCCTCTGGAAAGAGCCCGCTCCTTTTGTTACTTGTCTGTTACTTTGTTTATTTTAATCTATTTACCACTTCAGCTTTCCCTACCTCTGCATGGGCCAATTAACTTTTTTTTTGGTTGGTTTGTCTTCTGCAAAATTCTGATTCATTTTCTCATCACTGCATGGGTTGGTCTTCTTTCAGTGCATGCCCTTTTCTCTAGCATAGAGATTATTAACTTGCAGTAGCTATGCAAAACTGTACCTGGTATCACTATAGAAGCTTCCACTGCATTAAGGGGCATGCGAGTAACGTAGCAAAATCAGAGCTCCTGAAATAGTCTTTTCTTGCAACACGCATTCTTTTTTCCACTCCTGATAACAATTAATCAGTTTCGCTTGGGAACACAAGTCTTCAGAAGTTGCAGCAACTTTGTCCATCTCACCCTAAGCCCAAACTGGTGGTTCAGGTTTGAGCTAAAACTAAGAGACTGCGTTGTTTGATGAGGTGTTGGTGAAGGCAAGGCCGTATGCATCACCTTAGGTTTGCTGAGTTTTATGAAACAACCAAACAGACCTTTGAGCAGTTACCCTACTTATTCCTGACCTTGGTTTCCCCTGGTCTAAAATTATCTCCACTAGCACTTGCTTTAATTACAGGCTCCAAAATACAAAAAACCCCAAATTTAAAGCATGGACAAGTTAACCTGTGCAGTTGCATTTGTCATTTGAAACAAAGGTTGAGTATTAATGGCTCTCTTTATCCCAAAAACACAGCCTTTTCCATAGCATCCTCCACTTTCATATATTCCAGATGAGATGGGTAGTTAGTGCATTGGAAATGGGAGTTGTTGCGGATATAGTTAAGGAATTCTGGAGCTCCTGGGACGATGACATTGTCAGCCAGAAGAACTGAGCCCTTTCTCAGCAAGTTGCATTCCTAGAAAGAAGAGAAATTGCTTCACGGTGGCTGTTAGGCAGACACGGGCTTGAATGTAATGTGCTTTCATGTTAACCATGTCATACTCAAGTGCTAGCATTCAAAATCTCATTGTACTATGAGTTTGGAGGGAAGAAAATATGTGAGAAGCTGAGGAACTCTCTGATCCTTCCTGGTTGTGTTTAACGTGCTGACTTTAATGTTCTACTGATTGTGTTAACAGAAAGAGATGCTGGTAACACGTTGGGTCACTCAGGTTCTGAAATAGTCAATGAAGTGCAGTGGAGGTGTGCAGTTTGCTGCTCAGATTGTTTCCAGCTATGTTTACGTGATCAGTAAGATAGTTTTGTTTTGCTTCTCGTGCTTAATGTTTGAATAGTTTTAATATCGCATTAAAATGTTCTGGTAGCTCTTAAGATCACCTGAGAGACCGGCTTGTACCAGTCCGCTTTGGCCAGTCTCAGTCAAACTCCAAAACCACTACATGAATAAAAGAGATTTTCTGTGCTTGTTTTCCTTTAATCTTGTACAACTTTCTGCCGCTCTGTTCAGGAGCTGGGCATGAAGCAGGGTTTGTGCACAATGAAGATTACTCTGACAAACTTCCACAAGGCATAATTAACTTGCAGTATTCACTTCAAGTGTAATATCCTCAGTAAACCTACAAACCCGATTTTTACTGGTATTTTTGTCTAGCAGAAGTTGCTTATCTGAGCTTACCAGCTGTTTTAAACCCTCTATAGTTAATCAGCCTGGTTGTTACCCTGTATTTACAGGGTAGCCAGAACATGAGGTAGTTTTTGTTGCTCCAGTATATTAGAGAAGTCCCACTGAGGAATGTACTGCAGAGGCTGTTTAGCTTACTGCTCTTGCTTCTGGAGACTGAACACCAGTTAGCCCAGTAGAAGCAATTTTAGAGATGTGCCAAATATCCTCTGGTCTGATGTGCAGCTTATAGAAAGACAAGTGACAACATGCTGTATTTTCTACTGGTCATCAGGATTTCAGATGTTCTTTGTGTCAGGCTTTTCTAGAAGTGCATGAAAAGGAATGCTGTTTAGGCCACATTCACTATGTATTTCATCTGAATATTTCATATCTGTATTTTATATTCACTGTTCACACTGCAATACGTGCCAAAATTGTATGTTAGACGGTTTGTGGGATCTTTTATTCATGTTTCTCCTCTTAATTTCGTAAGTTTTTTTTTAAGGAAAGCAGCTTCATCACAGTTGCATCAGATTGACCACTACCATGGAACTAAACTACCTGTTTGTTCTGTCTGTGTTGTGAAGGTTAACCTCTGATAAGGATGTACTAGCTCTTCCCAGTGGAAAGGGCTCAGTCATCCTTACACAGCCGGTTTAAAAGAAAACATTCTTCAGGAACAAAATAACTGTAGGGAGGGAACATCATCTTCAGCTACTGCTGTGTAAATTCAATACTGGCTATTCATAACCCCAAACAGATTTCCTTTTCAAACTGCTATCTGGAGCACAGGGCCAAAATTACAAAAACAAGGGAGCCTGGATAAGAAAATAATGTTGTAGTCCTCAAGCTGAGGTCAGGAGCTAGTTGGCAGGTTCTCAGTGTAAGAGGCAGACTGAAAAAAAGGGGATTTACTTGCGAAGAACATAATTGAAAAACGACACTTCCGTACAAATAGGCAACTGTAGAAAATTTTATCAAACTGCAGCTCCAAAGCCAGGAGAGTATCTGCACGTGCTGTGTTGATAGATACGGATGTTGTGAATCTCAGTTACACCTTCTTATCCAGAAGTCCTCTAGAAGCTACCTCACCTATCATTGCCTACTGCTGTTACAGCCAACTTATTTTGTAATGCTAACAGCAATAGTGGAGGTGGGTTGGGACGAAGCTAGTATAATCTTCCCATGTTCAGGGCCGGAGGAAGAGTTGGACAGCACTTCCCTAGCAAGTGCCTAACTGGGACAGTCTGCACTCTCCAAAGATTGCTTTGCAGCCAGTTAACTAGGTGGTGTAAAGACTCCCAGAAAGAGGGTACCCAGCTGTGCTACCAAAACAGTATTTCATCAAAAGGTTCTACTGACACCACAGACCCCAGCAAAAACAGGAGTGCTGAGGAAATCAGAGAGGTGGAGCTGGGATATGCAGGTCCTAAGCCACACCAGCTCCCAAGATCAGGATGCTTTTGGGTCAGGTGTTCTGGTTAGTGACCATACAGATGCTCCTTCTAGGGAGCGTGAGCCCCAGACCATGCACTCCTCCAGCTGGGATGTCTACTGCATACCCATTTCTTCAGGAAACAAAAGGGTTCGACAGTATTTGCCAAGTCCTGAGCTACATAGTGTCAGCAGTTGTCCCTAAGAAAAGTTTTGGATCCTGACGCCCAAATCCTCTTTTCTTGCAAGGCTGCTATTTTGGCTGCCATTCTTCATTTTACAGAGGACAAGGTCCTTCATAAAGAATGTAGGCCTCAGACATCAAGACATTTGCTACTTTACTTTTAAGACTGGAGTTGTGCAAACTGACCTGAAGCAGGATGGTGTCTGGTGTGTATTTGTCCTTCCAGTGGTCCAGGAAGACAAAATCCAGAGTATCCACTTCGTATTTTTTCTTTAGCTGGGGGATAATTTCATCAGAAGGGCCTTCTAGGAGTTTTACCTGAAATGCAAATCCATCTGATGAATTGTGAACCATTAAAAAAAAGCATATGCCTCTAGCTCATTTTAAATTGTGGCCAGACATCAGTGATCCCGTTTATAGCTCACTATAGACTCAGTTGAATTATTTTATAAAGTTAGGTCGAGTGTACTTTTTTCTTCTTTTTGACAAATCAACTCAGTTATGTTCCAAAATACAGGTTTGGGTGGGGTTTGTGCTTGGTTGGTTGGTTGGGTTTTTTTAATAGCATAAAAGGTTACTTGTTTCTGTTGGATTATGTGATTCTTTACTGGAAACATGGGAATCTCCTGTTGAAAGTGGTACTTTTAATTACTTTTTTAGTGACATCTTAGTTGAAGCTTGTAGTCAAAGGGAAGCAAAAAACCACAGAGAACAGGTTAGTTTAGAAAAAAGCTGGAGACTACAGTATGTAAAACTGACATGGCCAGTAAAGGGAGGAGGCAGGACAGAGGTTATTACATCTTACTCACAGGCCTATTGGCATAAGTACAGTTTAACAAAACTGAAGGAAGCTGCTGCACATTGATTTGTTAAGTAAGTACCATGTACTGTGAGCAGAGGAAAAGTGGTAAGAAAATCTGTCTGGTTTATGACTCATAGCTGATCAGGAGATTAAATCAGATGGGGAAAATGCAATTCTAGATGTCACTAGTACTTCAAGTTCTCTTCAAGAAGTTAAGACATGCATTAGAAGATCTCATGGTGGGATTTGTTTCCTCTAGTTTTATCATTTGCATTGAAATGAGTTGTCTACTGAATAGACAGGACAGGAATGCCCTGACCTGCTGTAGATGTCTGCCTTGGGCTGAGATAGATTATAGACTGGAAATACCTGCTCTCAACCAACTGTACAGAGTCAAAACACCTTAGCTTGTGCAAAATTTAGGTGTAATCAACTAGATTAGGGTAAATACATCTCATCTGAAGTCCATTGCACATAATGCAACTGCTTCTTGTGAGCTTTTGTAACAAATCAGTCTGTGGTTCATTTTTCTGTTGTACTCAGTCCTGACACTGATTTGAACCTTTTTGTTTATATAAAGAAAACCAATATTCTAGACTAGGTTTTGAGAGGTAACATAGTGGAGTTGTCAACTGTACTGCTGTGAGAGGTCAGGGACTGTAACTAGGTATAGATCTAGGTAAATTAATACGGGCTGTGAGTGCAAGAAAAGAAAGAATACAAAATGTCTGAACAAATGTCAGGTAAAAATTGTAGAACGGCTTCTAATTATCAGGAGGAGGAATCTGGGGAAGTCTTGCAGTTCAATAATGGCAGTAAATCTAAGCAGTTTTTCAATAGTAGTTACACAAAACTAATTTTATGACAGGACTGTGTACTGATGTCCTGCAACTATAATAAATTAAACAATTTACTCTGGACACTCCCTCCAAGCCTGTATTATTCTTACAGGTTCCGAAAATAACCCTCGCTATAGCCTGCCTACTGTACTAACCAGTCAGTAGTGAAGAGGCCAGACTGGAAGATTAAGTATAAATGCTTTCAAAATGTTAAGGAAATATGGATATATATGATTGGTTTTGGTCTTGCCCCTCCAAATCTTCATCCTGACTCACATAGCAAATAACTTTGGAGAACAGCCCTGCTAGTTTTGGTCACACACGCACACATCTTGACAAGCGTCAAACTCTGTCAGCTGGGTCTGGATGGTATTGGACTGCTGACTGATGCTAACAGATTTAGCTCACGTGCACTGTGACACTGGTGGCTTTTCCCTGCTGTCAAGCCTGACGATTAAACGTTGCAAGTATTACACCACTTAGGGTATAATACTTGTTTGACAAGTAAAACACAAATTTAAACCTATTATTGTTGTTTCTATGGATAAAGTCCCATTCTCCATGTATTGCTTCCTCTTACCAGCCAGGAACAAATGGTATTTACCTTATCTTGTACTCCAGCAAACTCAATGATCTGTTTAGCTATAGCAGCAAATTCTGGGTTGAACTCCACAGTGAGAAGACAAGCTCCTGTCTTCAGTAGCCGAGCAATCCTAACTGCTGAGTAGCCACAGTATGTTCCCAGCTCCAGTGCAACTGATGGATTGACCTCTTCCACTGTCTTGTCTAGAACTAAACCTGAATAAAATGGCAATGGGTTAACTTTTGTTCACATACAGAAGAGCAAGTTAGTTACAAAGTCTGTGTACTCAGTTGCTCCAGACATTAAAAAATTAAGGTTTGATGTAAAATATACTGTACCCTTCACAAATTGTCTCATCTGTGATCAAGTGGATGATTGACATTCCAAGTTTCAAAATGCAAACTTTCAACTAAAAAATATCTTACTTTGTTTCACAATATAAACATTTCTGAGTAAGGAAGTGCCTGAATTAACTGAAATATTTATAGTGTTAGAAAGGAAAAATACAGTGGGTTTTTTCCAATAACTTATTGCAGAAACTGGCCATATTTGTGAAATACATGACTTCTGAATTTTGAGTGCTCATATTCGTTGCAAATGTTATATGCAGTATCCTGATACAAAATTTCTCATACTAAACATTTGTTTTTAAAGGGAAAAAAAACAAGTCTAGTTATACAATTGCAAAATAATTGGATTCACTAGATTAATTTGTGGGATGGAAAACATTAGTCAATTGTTAACAACAACGGAAATACTCCCCAAAAGAAGTGACAGCATACTGTATTCAGTCCTTCTGAAGAAACGGATTTATTAGTGAGAAAACTGTCTCCTCCTTACTTGTATGGCTAGAAACTGGATAACTAATCTGAAAAAATATTTCAGTGGATTTTACTCTGAGCCACGGAATTTTTCAATGTATCACATAACAAAATGTGTGCATATTTTTTTGGGTGTCATTTGTTTATGAAGTGTGACCATGATGCTTGCATCTTGAGATCATGTGGTCAGTCTCAAAATCTTAGGAACTAAAGAAGCATTAACTTTGATGGCTGTTATCGAAGGGAAGGTCATCTTGTCAGAGGAAAACTACAGTTAAATTTTTAATATAATCCCAAATGATTACAGTTTAGAGCTTTAAGAGTTCCTATTCAGCAACCACCTACTGTTTTTTTTGTGCTAAGCACCCCAGCCTGGTATGCAGAGGAGCTAGTTTCACAAAATCTACCCATGACAGAGAAGCATTTTTATTACAATGCTTCCAGTTGTATTTCATTAACCAGATTAATCCCAGACTAAGCAAATTTCCCAGCAAGAGTTACTTTTGTGTCAAATTCACAAGGGAACACCTTAGGATTCTGCAGCTACAGTTTTCTGAAAAGATTGTCACTTTCCTGCAGCTAAGAAAAAAAACATTTTGTCCACTTATTTTCTTTTAGGAGGCAGGAACAAGATGATTACTTGCTAAGTAGTAACAATGTCTGATAGCTGCTGTTTTGTACTACATGGGTAGGATTTGTCCACTCAACAGTAACATACAACTTAAACTTGCATATACAAAATTCATATAGTTTAAAATACTTTTTTTTTCAATTTGCTGTTTTTTGGTTAAGGATCTGACAGTATTTAACATAATGAATTATGCTTTAATGCCACCCTGTATAGGTATAACACAAGCCTAGATTTTATCCATAAATTGTCACCCTTTTCTTACACATTTGCAATGTACACAACATACAAACCCAGATTTGGTGCTGTGATTTCCTGGATTACTTGCTGGATGTCCCTCCTCAAAGACACCCGCACAAGCATGCATTGCTGTTTACGGAACTACTCTTCTGACCACAAGCCTGTTTCACATTTGTTTGTTTGTTTTTTCAGCAGATGAAAGTTACCATGTGAATACAATAAGATGTCCTGTACTATGCTACTCTTGAAGGATCTTTCAAGTGCTGATCCCTGCTGCAATTACCTTTCTCGTCGCCCACATTCATGGCCCACTCCTTCTGGGAGCAATACTTATCTATGGTGTCTATAACACTACAGGGGTCTCCTCGGACTGCATTCTGCAGCACGAAATTTAGAATCCTCTGTTCTTTGCTCTGATTCATGATGAAATTGGTTATTTTCTCACAGATTATTTCATTCCAGAGAAGGGCAGCAGTGCCGTTTTTCCTGATGAGCACCACAAAGAGCAGCAAAATGAAAAGCAGGAGGAAGACAATGAACAAAAGGACTGAAGAGCTCTCCAGCATCTGGAACGAAAGAGAAAAACAGCCCAGGGTTAAGGTGGTGCGGGAGAGAGCTATCCTTTTTGTAAATATTAAGCTGAATAACCCACAACCAACCACACTGAACAGGAGGACACAGAGTTTAATTATGATATTGTCCAGAGTAGCTGAAAATGACTCTCTGCTGCTTGGTTATGGATGGTGCTCTGTAGCACTCCCTTTAGAAGGCAGTTTTACAAGCCGTCAACAAGTAGCTTTATTTAATGCTCTGGTCCCTTCCCCCACACAGCTGCTCAGTCCTGGCTCCAAGAATGCCACTGCACAAGGAGCCTCTCAGCATCAAAGCTGTTCTAACCGTTTTCAAAGGACTTAAAATCTTAAATTAGAGCCTATATGTGATCACACTCTCCTAATTTTTGAACACTGTGAAACTTCTAAGCTGGTCACGGTACAAAAATATGGAACATCTCACCCTCTAATTTTGAGCACATTATTAGCAGAAACTGGGCACTGTTAGGTAATATTCTGTTTCAGGTCAGTCCGCAGGTGCGAAGTTACTACCTTGCATGCAGCCCTCTTTGCTAGCACCTGCCCTTCTTGCAGCTCTGCAGAGATGCTGAGGACTCCACCTGCCTCCCTCCTTTCAGAGCCTGCTGCAGAGGTACCCAGGTGGAATGGTTTACAGAAGATAGTGGCAGCCTTTTTCCTGCTTCTAAAACCTTTTACATGAGCCATCAATCTGGTACTTTTGAGAACAAAAGATACATTTCCTTTTATAAAATAGGTATGTTTTCTCACTTGTTATAAAAAAACCTTAAAACTGTATCCCTGAATCCGAGGAGAGTCCAGGCTCTTGAAGCTGAAGAAATGTAACGAAAGGGCACATTGTACTTCTCTGATGGGCTAGTTCAAATTATCTGATAGGATTGTGCCTATTCTCCTCCCGAAATTCAGTGTCATAGCTGCAGGCACCTATGTGTGTGCAGTATGGGTGGTGTGTGTTTCTGTTTGAGAGGTTAGGGCACCTGAACATAAACCTCAGCAGATGGGATGCATGTCATCCTGTACAGCTCAAGCAATAAATCCCATCAAAGCCATTTACTCTGATGGATTTCAGACAAGCCAGTATACAGGAAGGTGCATTTTACTTCCATGCAGAAGTCACAGCACAAAAGATGTGATAAAGAAAAGGCTCTTAAAATTAAGAAATTGATTTAGCCTTTAAGAGGGTACCAAACTGAGGATTGTGATTTGCCTGATGATTCTCTGCATGTGAAGCTCCTCTCGTACAACTCAAAACACACCTTACTTCTGATGATGTAGCTTATAACACCTCCACTTTGCCACCTCTGCTTCCCACAAGGGGGGCTGGCAGTTGCACACTGGGAGGAAAGCACAGTTAGAATGTACTCCAATTAGGATGAATGACTGCCAAGTTCATTTCTTCTTTAAGTCTTATTAGGCATTTGAACACAGGTCTAAAGGATTCTGAACCAATTTCTTAACCTCAGCAGACTGGCTTGAGTTGCACTGTTTTTTAAACTGTTATTTTTAAAGTGCATGACACTCAAATTTTTCATGTCTCTGATTCTTTCTGTTAAGTCTCTTCTTCCAGCCTGCTAAAAATGGCAAACAGCTTCCACTTGCACTTGTATTCATGTTCCACCTACTTGGAGTTCAGCAAAAATAGTGCTCCAACAGGAGCTACACCATCCTCAAAAAAATTGCCTAAGTTGCCCAAGACCAGAGGTAAAGGGGCTATGTGATTAGCTAAATATTCCCCCAGATCTCTTCCTACCTGTTTTTGCTTCCCTTTTTTGTTTGTTTCACCCCAAACTGTCCCAGGAAAATCCTG
This sequence comes from Coracias cyanogaster, assembly GCA_033124195.1. NCBI lineage: Eukaryota > Metazoa > Chordata > Aves > Coraciiformes > Coraciidae > Coracias > Coracias cyanogaster. Next base: position 12,676 of record JAVSBS010010163.1, on the reverse strand, counting down.
AATTTTATGGGTGGCCAGATCTCCATTCTGCAGTGGGACTTGGCACACACAGACATTACACATGGGAAAAATCTATCCCACTGCTTTAAATTTTGAATTGTCATGCAGAACACATTTGGAGTTCAGAAGATGAGTTTCCATGGAGATATGCTCAACCTACAGTACAATGATGTTTGTTCACCCAACCTCTTATCTTAGTTGCACAGCAAGCATGATTTGTTTGGAGCAGTTAAAAGTCTTATTTCTCTTGCTGTTAAGTAGTCATCAATGTTAATACTTACCCTTTAATGCTTTCCTTGCAAAGTCTGACCTGAGGCATTTCCTTTCAGGGCTTACCAGCATCATTAGCACATGAAAATCTTGCTCCTGGAGCTTTCTAAATTTTGTTTGCTAGCTAATAATAACCTGCTTCTTTACCTCAACAGGATCATGAAGGCCTACATGTCAATTTTGCTTCTTTCCTTCTATTCACTAGTAGATCTACTGATTAGACCTAAGTGTCCCCCACCTTCCAGATGGGACTTCTGTTCTTTCTAGTTCTTCTACATGAAGATGTTCCACATTATCTGTCCACTGAGAACTTGGATTGGGCTATGAAAATACTATTAGTTTAACAGAAAACTCTCTCTCTAGCTTCACTTGGCTTTCACGGCTTATTGATTGTATGATCATTGCCAATGGATTACTGACATAGTTGAGAGAGAATTATTCTGAAATGCAATGAAGGGATGGAGCCCAGAAACCATTTACTGACACTAGCAGGTATCTAACCTTCCTGCTTCTGGAGAAGGGAAACCGTGTGAGTCCTCCATACTCACTTGGTGGCAGTCCAGCCATATTCAGGTCCCTCTAGAATTGAAGACTGTTGGCATTCGGAATTATTTCAGACTACTGCCAGACATAATCCTCTGCTTACAGTGCATGCTTTGGCGTCTTAACTCAGCCCCACTCCCTGTCCTGCAGGAATGCAGAGACTTCTTTGGACAAAGAACAAACTGTGAAGATTTCTTTTTATACTTTAACAAAAAGGACCTGCTTGACAGTAAAATCCTGCCCCTCTGTTTTGACATTACTTCCCAGGCATAGAAGGGTATGTCAGTAAACCAGATTTCCATTGTCTTATTTTCCCACGCTGCTACAGGCTTTATACACCAAAATTACAAGACTTGACATGCCCAAAGCCCATGTATTAAAGACGAACAGCTTCTTCATTGTCTGTAGCCTGTGAAATGCTATTTCTCAATGTGTCTCTGTTAGCCAGAGCAGAGAAAAGCACTCAGCTTGGATTAGACCTGCTGATTTTGGTAACTTCCACTGTTCTTGAACAGAAAAATTCTTCACCCTCATCCTTACTTGGACAGCAATATCCTTTAACAGATTTTGTTGTTTTAAAGGAGTGCACTTGGCGCAGAGAAAGACACCTTCTTTGAGATGTGCGTGCCCTATCTTTTCAAAGGTATAGACTGTATATAGGCTGCTGCAACTCATGGTGGGTACTGCTGCGTGAAATCCTGATACCAACGAGCTTGACAAAAAGGTATCAATTGGGATGTGCTTCTGAACCACACAGTTAGCCATAGCCTTCTACTTCTTCCAGCCATTCCTTATGCAAAAGCATCAGCAGGCTGCCAGCACTTTAGCTTCTCTGTAAGGGCAACAACTGACGGTTCTGGTAGGCCACCTGGCAAACAAATTTTTGATCTCCAGCTGTAAAATCTTACTGCTTCAAGTTCACCCAAGGATCTCTTCAAAAGGCAAAATACTGATTTGAATTTCTCTTCATGTCTTTTTGGATCTAGACAGGTGAGTGGCTGCCAGCATTGGTTTGTTTACATGTTTTGTGTAACATTTTTGTCAAGAACACAAAAAAAGCTATACATTTAAGCTCAAAGGTGTGTGAATTGGGGAGGGTCTTAGATCTAAAAGGCAAGCAAGTAAGCAATTCACCCTGGCCACTCCTATGATCAATTTCCTACAGTGCCTCAGTTAGATCTTCACACTTCTGAGTCCCACATGAATACTACCATACCTAACAGCAGAGCCCACCTGCCTCCACAGGTCCTTGGAGGTTGCTCACAAGTAGCAACAACCTATATAGTACAAGCTGCTTTTTTTCCATTGCCAGACAAGTTCACTTGTTTTTGCTGTATCAAGGAATGTTTTTCAACTGTTTCATTATTATTATTATTGCTGTGTAACACCCCAGCATCTTCATAACTGGTTTGTATGGCTTGCATGATGTGGGTTGTTCATAGCAGAGCTCCTTCAGGAGGCAATTATCCTGAAAACTGCTTTCCAGAGAAGGTAACTTCTAAAAGGAGCAGAACAGGTACATCTTGTTTTTCTTTTCTTTTATCTTTTTAAAACACAGTTTCTTTTTCAAAGTTTCTCCCTCTTATTTTCTGTCTTCTTAGATGTGAAAAGAAAAAAAATTAGTAATAGCAGTAGACTGTAAAAGCAGCCTGCCAAGAGCAAGATGCATAGGTGATGGTCATGGACCCAGAGGGGAAAAAAGTCTGTACCAAAATAGGTAATTGCTTTAATATTCTTAGCTGAAAAATATTTGATATGAAAATTAAGTGCGTAATTCAACCAATTTAAAATTGCCACTACCTAAGAGACAGTCATGTTATGACAGCTTTAGAAAATGCAACTGTAATTTCAGCTTTAATGTGGATTCATGGGATTCATTAAATATGCAATAAAACTGAACTTGCACATAGTCAAGTCCCCCCATAACCACTTATTACAAGGCAGTCGCTCTTATTATTTAATGCGTGTGCTGAGGTTCCAAATACACAGGTTAGCACCGCAGCCTCTTCTGCACATTAGAAACACCATGATAAAGTAAGCCTTCTCCTTGAAAGCTAAAACTTGAAGTGCAAAATAAAAACTTCAGCAACAGAATAAGCAGAAAACCGGAGGGATAACATTATGGAAAAGAATGAATAACACATACCACTAAATCTGTTTTTGGGAAGACAGCGTTTAAAAGAAACCATATTAAAATTTCATGCCCAAACCTGTCAAACTACTGACAAGTCTTTCTAAAGCACTGGGTTATTTTCTTATGTATCTAATCTTACTCTTTTTGGCAGGTTTCATAAGACCAAATCATAACTTCATATGCAGTTCAGCAGTTTCCCCTGATGCAAACCATGATCAAACAATCAGCATTTGAATGGAAGTACCTCTGTTTGAGCTTTCAAAGAGAGAAGCAAACACCAGTTGTGGGAATCTGCTGCCCCAACTTACTTGCCCTTTAAGATAAAATACCTAAGGCATTCCAGTGGCTGTAAAAGAAACCTCAAGAGACTAGCTCAGACTTGGGGACCTATTATTATTGCAATGGTTGTTAAGTTAGGGGATTCACTACCCCCTCACTATTATACAATCTCCAGCTTTTCTAAAAACATAAAAATGCCCATGAAATGGAGCACAAAACAATATATCCTGTTCTTTATTCTTACGAAGGTGACTCCACCCATTTCACCAGAGGTGTTACTATAAGGATTTTCCAGTAATGCTATTTATCAGTCCTTCTGGTAAATTTTTCCAAGTACTGTTAAAAAATAATTGGTCTTGGAATTCCCCAAAGTGAAAAAATAAGGACTAGAACAATCAGTAACATCAATTTTTAAGATAACTCCAAGTAACCAGATGAATTCAAATTGAAATTTTTTCTCAGTGTTTCATAAAAACGGTAGGAAGTTTTTATAACACTGTTAAGGAAGGTGTATGGAGATTTGACCTAAGCTACTGATTGCTACCGTTTCTCTCTGATTCCAAAACAACCTCCCTTTGCTAAAACCTGTTGTTCACTGAGAAGGAAAATACACATATTGAAAGTAAGCACCTTTAAATGCTCTAAGTTTTAATAAGAACGTATGCCTTAGTGAGTTACACACTTAGTGAATTTTAAGAAGTATCAAATATTATTAACTGAAGCTTAGTTCATTACCTTATGAGTAATTAACAAGACCTCAGTTCCTACAGATGCAAAATTAAGAGGTGACAGATATTAAAGTACTTGGGAGGTTGAAAACTCCCAAGAACATTTTTCTAATCGAGGTGAATTGTTATAAGCCTAATTACAGAAACTCTCATTACAACTTTACCTTGAAAAAACTGATACTGATTTGCTTTGTACTGAAAATAAAGTCCTAAACATAATCATAGCAAAATCTCTTCTGCAAAGACAGCATATGCATTAGACTGCTAGACTCCAGGACTAGAATGAAACTTCATGATCCTGTGTCAGCAGACTTAGGTTTGAGAGCCATTTTGGCAATATTTTTCTTGGGTGACCTGTCTTACCTGCATCTTTGTTACCACAGGAGTAAGAAAGTTACTGCTAGTTCTGTAAATTTCAAGGCATTGTAAAGCTGAATTAATATTGGTCAGACAAGTCCCTGCTATGGATATATGGATAACACCCGAGGAAAGGCAAGGTGATTTTTATCTGCATTAACTGAAGAGATCAATTTTGGAATGCCAAGACAGCCAACAGCTATGTGACATTATTATTCTTGAGTTTATGAACAACAGGGAAAATGTGGAGACAAACAGTGCTTCAAACATCTTCCTTAAGGGATTTCAGCCTGCTGACAAATCAGGCCTTTGAGGAAAGATGATGTTACATCTAATCTTGCTATGATTTTTCA